>CM038471.1:36871361-36974776 GCA_021464415.1 Lonicera japonica | reverse complement strand
TATCCACCATCTTGCTACTCCGGTAATATTAATTGCAAAATTGGTTAAATGACATAGATCCACTATTCAGACGTAAATAAAGCAAATGTACATAATTTATTTAGAAGCTCAGTCAAGTACAAAACGAACACACATTTTTAGAAATTTCATTCCTCATTAATTTTATTTTAGATCTCAGGATTCAAATTTATTTACTAAATTCCAGAAATTAACAAAAACTCGAACTAAACAAGCAATGCACGCTACAGTTACCAATTTTATCTACAGTTTATTCATACTGAATGCATTACTGTCCGGTAAATTAAGCCGGTAAGAATATCTATTTTCTATTTTGTTATTGTAAGGTAGCTGTTTCAACACAATCAAAAGGAGACAAATTAAGTTTCTCTCATCTCATGTTAATACTCAATTTTGGACTTGGCTCTCCTTCATTACACCTTTCATTTAATTTCGTCCAATGTGGTTTAGTTGGAGGCTTAAATGGATGATTTTTTTTTCACGAAACTTGGTGAACGTGATCTTTGTAATTAGTGGATCATTTTCACAAAATTTTATCAAAAAATTTAAATCGAAAGTGGGTGAAATGATCTTTTAAAATTTCAATGGTCGAAAATGAACTATATGCATTAAAATTTTAGTACACCTACTTTTGGTTTGAATTTTTTGATGAAATTTTGTGGAGATGGTCCACTGATTACAAAGATCATGTCTACCAAGTTTCGTGAAAAAAAATCATCCATTTAAGCCTCCAACTAAATCCCATTGGACGAAATTGAACTGAAGGTGTAATGGAGGGGAGCCAAGTCCATCAATTTCATTGTGTTGAATGGTTGTAGAGATACGAAAATGGAACATTCGTTGTGCTAGAAGGTCATTGTAATAGTAACAACATGAATTGGGGATGTAGACAACTAAAGATGTGCTCATTCTCTAAATCTCTGATCCAAAGTTATTTTTGGTTTGAGTGGAGGTGTAGATATTGCAGCTTGTGGAACTAGGAAATAGAGAGGCTTGAAAGTTCTGTTCTCCACATTTATTTAATCAGAAATGCTACTCGGATCAGAAAAGAGGTTTCCAAATTCATATAACCGAACATTCATTTTACATTATATTTGGATGAAGCATAAGTTAAGGCGATTATGTTGCAGATCGAGGATGTCCGCTATAACAGGATTGATTGTGAATAACATCGAGGATTGACCGGGATAATCAAAGTCGCCGAGTTTTTCTTAAAATTTAGGAAATAAAAAAAGAAGAGACGATAAGGTGCAAGAATCGCACAAGACATATGAGAACAAAATTCCAAACTGACTTTCATAAACCAAAGTTTATTTAACAAATATGGTCTGTGAGTCTAATGTTGTCGTTATTGTTATTGTTATTATTACTATTATAAATACTGTTGCTGTTGTTGTTGTGTCACACTCGGCCAAGAAAAGGTTGTGAACTTTCCTCCATGCCAACATCATCACTTCTTAAATATTATTTCATTGGATTTATTTTATGGATGGTACATGTATATGACATCTTCATTAGATAATGACATTCATTAATTTATTTTATTTGCTCTACAAAAATAATATAGTTAGAGGTTGTTGCTTTCAGGCCGGACTATGGCCTATTGGCCTGCACCATATATGCATCTCTCATCTTTGATTGGAATTATGAAGAGAAACCAGTGCGCCGGTCTAATTTATCCTACATACATCTCTCATCTCAGCTTTTAAAAAAACATCTTTTATTCCTTATGTGCACCTTCCTTGCGTCTTTTACCTCAACCACCCAATCTTATATATATATATATATATATATCCCTTATTATACTTACATAAATACATACAGATACTGAATAAAATATGGGCATGCATATTCAATTTTCAAGGAAAAAGAAACTGGTCCCCTCCATATATATTAATTTGTTAATATAAGCTAGCTGATTAAACCCAATTTAATCCCGGCAGTTCATATGTTTCCATCAGCCCTTCGAAATTACCATTTGTGTTTCTTTAATATATATGGAAGACTCCATTGACTCTGGTTTTGCATATATTTCTCCCGATTATTCACAATTAATGCATATACATTTGTCTTGAGGATTGCTTATATACAGAATATTATTCATCTGCTAGAACATAGCTTGCTTTGTCCATTAATGGCTATTGTGAGAGCGCAAGAAGCCTCTTCTTCCACTCGTGCATACACTTATGATGTTTTCTTGAGCTTTAGAGGTGAGGACACTCGAAAGAACTTCACCGATCACCTCTATGAAGCTTTGGTGCAAGCGGGATTTCACACATTCAGAGATGATGACGAGATAGAGAAGGGAAAGAGTCTTAAGCCTGAATTAGATGAAGCAATCAAAGGGTCGATGATTTCAATAATTGTGTTTTCCAAAGACTATGCATCTTCTCCATGGTGCCTGGACGAACTTGTGATGATCCTCAAGTGCAGGACTGATTTACGACATGTAGTTCTACCTGTCTTCTATGATGTGCCTCCATCCAAAATCCGGAAGCAAAAGGGGAGGACTGGTAGAGCATTTGCTGGGTATGTGAAGCAATATGAGGCTGAAATTGATGTTGGGAAAAAGATGGAATTGATGGAAAAGGTGAAAGAGTGGAAGAAAGCACTGAAAGAAGTTGCAGATTTAGCTGGGATGGAACTGAAAAACCAAGCAGATGGGTAAGTTTCTCAAAATTCATCTCCTACTATCCAACTAATTTATTTTTTTTAGATCTGTAATTGTATTCATAAAGCGAGAGAGACGGGCTTTGACCAAAGTAATGCTTAAACATGGGCTTAAACCCATGACTTTAAACCTCAAGAAGATAATGTTTTATAAATCCAAAAAACAAATGAGGGAATTTTGATGGGATTGGAAACTTCAAAACCCAAGGCGTGAAATTGCATCCCATCCTCTCAATCCAACGGCTCAGCCATCTCAAGTTCCCAACAACGAACATTTTCTTCTCACTTTCCTCTTTCTACAAAATTTCCCTGCTCTCTTATCTTTCTCTACAAAAATCACTGCTCTTCTTCATCTAATATTCCTCTCTTTACTCAAACACCTAATATTAACTTCACTAATTTTTTATTGCTTCTGTAATATCTTTAAGTGTTTTTTAGCCTTAGAGTGGACCAAAGGAAACCTATCTTCTTCCATGTTGCTTCCCATTGAAGGGGTGTTTGAATCATCCTGCTTTAGAACCCACATCCTTAACTCCAGATCTAGGATCAGAAGCATAGGCATAAACCACTGTGCTAACCCCAATTTTTGACATTGTGAGTAAATGTTAAATGCCCCTAAAGAGTTCAGCAATTTCAACATAATAAGCTAAAATTAAAACTTTTACTGTGGTGAAATTTGGTACATCGATTTATTTCCTGAAAACTAAACAACATTCTTAGTTTGGGACATTCCATAAATAATAATTTAACTCGTAATTTGAGATAAAGGGATTATCATAAAGAATGAATCCTTTTATAGAAGGATCACAAAAACCGTGTCAGGATCCTATGGGAATAATTTGGAAAATTGAAAACCAAATGGTGTTTTAGACTTTAGCCCCATTTGTTTTTCGTATTTAGACCTTACCCATTTGGTTTTCTATTTAGTGGTTGGGTGTCAAAATGGATGGAACCTGTTTGTTGACGGGTCAAAACGTTAAAGGTCTTTAATTTATAATTGAAATGACCAAAATGCTCTTGTTTATTTAGCCAACATCAAAAGTAGTGTTTGGATGTTGGTTAAATAAATAAGGGCATTTTCGTCAGGGATGGTATACTCTAAATTTAGGGAGGTAAAATTGATTAAAGAGACATATTTTTGTGTGTTTTGTGAATCGATTAAGAGAATGTGAATGTAGGCAAAACAGTATTTTGATCTTTGTTAAATAAATAAGGCATTTTGCTCGGTGCATGTATAAATTAAAGGCATTTAACGTTTTGACCGGTTAACAAACAATAAATCTATTTTGGCACCCAAATCAAAGAAAAAGTGGTACTTGTTAGCAATAACATAATGGAGGCAGTCAGTCAACATTGCAGGCAATATAATGTCGCTTTAATGAATTTTAGGATCCTAGTGTAAGAATCAGAAATAAAAATTGTTCTTTGCTTGTCACTTAAAATTTTTAAGTAAATAATCTAAATAATAAGGAACAATGATCGTTGAATTATAAAAATATATAAGGATAAAGAATTTTGTGACCGAGATTGAAGATACTTTTTAAAAGTGAAAAATGTCATTGGTATAAATTTCGACATAGTTGACATATATTAAAACAAGGGTAAATTGTACATTACCCACCTGAACTAGTGTTCAAGTAACACTTTGTCTATCAAACTATTAATTTTTGTAATTTTTAATATAAACTACTGATTTTGTTGTAGTTTACCTCAAATTGCTAACGGAGTTAAAAAACAGACGGAATTTGAGAGCAAATTTGAAAATTTACGAAGGCTAAGTTGCACTTTACCCCTTAAACGATTGTCCAAGTAACATTTTGCCTACCAAATTATTGATTTTAGCAATTTTTATTACAAACAACTAAATTTGTTGCAGCTTATCTTAAATGCTAATGGGGTTAAAAACATATAATTTACTTAATTAAGTTTATAGAAAATAAAATCTAAAGAAGTTTAAGAGAATAATATTGGAAACACATGTTTTAGTAATTTAACATATTATTAACCTGTTGATAAATTAGTACTTTATTATTATTTTATCGATAAATTAAAAACTGGTTTAATTAATAAAATTAGCCGGTCCCGACATTATTAATTTATAGAGTTTTTACTGCACAGGTTTATATCTTTTTTTGCAAAAAATGGCTTAAATTTGTTGCAAGAAATAAAAGAAAATTTGTGTTAGTGAGTTCAGATTTAATTTACCGTTGTGATTTCTATTAATGGATGAGAGAGAGTTGCCGGTGAGACAGTATAGACGGAGAGAGGTGGCAGTTTATTAAATGTAAATTTTCATATTGGCCCTTCCCTCCATTTTCTTAATCCCATCAACAACTTAGGTAAAGTTTAACAAGGTAAATTAAAATTTGTTACTTTATAGGCAAAGTGTTACTTGGTCAATAGTTCAGGGGGTAAAGTGATATTTACGTTTTATACATTTTCAATTTTGCCCTAAAATTTTGTATGTTTTTTAACCATGATAGCAATTTGAGGTAAAATGTAACAAAATAATAGTTTATAATAAAAATTGCTAGAACTAATAGTTTAGTAGACAAAGTGCTATTTGGATAATAGTTCCGGTGGGCAAAGTGCAATTTATCCTTAAAACAATGATAGTTTAATTTAAAATTAGATATAAACACATTAAAAAAGAAAAAGTTGAGTTATTGAGATTGAAATCTTTCAATAGAAAATTAACGAAACGCACCAAAACATTCCTTGTAAGGCTAGAGTATGCCCGTACCAATGACACAAGTACCAATGATACGAAAGGAGGTATTTTTTATTCGGCATTTAGATTTTATTTAATTTTTTTGAAAGAATTATTTTTATATTGTACTCTACATTAATCAATTGTGTATTGAAAATTATTATAAATAAGTTTTGAGTTACTTCCATTACTATTAAACATGTGACAGAATCACACTTTACACTCTTAATACGATACGAATTCAAGTAGTTATAAGGTTCACCCTTAATGAAGAACGCATTAGCATTAAATGTTGGCCCGTGACTAAATTAACCCCATGGCCATGAGTGATGGCTGGCTCAAAGAGTTACACAAGCGAAGGCTCGAACCTGAGACGTACCATATGTCTCAAATCCGCCCCTCCACTAGGCCACCACTTGAAGTTATATTTAAGTTATCTAATATCGTTAAAAAATAATTAATTTGACGTATATAATGAAGAATCGAGACTATTAAATTTGAAGGGTCTATTTATTTATACTATATAAGGTCTCTTTTAAAAAATAAACAATTGAAAATTAAATTTGAATACAAAAAATAAAAAAATAAAAGAAATCAACCCGATTTGTTGCAAGAAAAAAAAAACAGAAAGAAAAACAAAATGAAATAGAAACTAATACATTTATTATTACAATGCAGTATTAAAAAAGTGCAAAAAAAATGTTACCCACATTCTTTCTCTGACCCGCATTTATTGTGGGGTATTGTTCTCAATACTCTACAATAATTTTATATATTTTTTAGATACCCTTTAGTACCTCCTCTAATTTTCGATCTATAACCCACACTTATAAAAATTAATTACGAATGAATTTAGTAAGTCATAATGTTAGTATTATTTCTCTTTCAAATTGATAGTTCAATTCCATTTTTTTTGTACGCCTCAAATTGAATTTCTATTGATTTTTGCACTATTAGTGTTTTTGAAGAATTATCAAAATCAAAATACTGTTATTTTAAAATTTTAAAATTTGGTATTGGTTTTTCATTTTTAAAATTTTGAAAGTATTAAGTATTTCACTTAATAGCTGGTGGTGATAGTTGTAGCGGGTCCTTCATATAATATTACACCTACCTGCAGGGTCACCATAGCCCTCCTTATCGGAGAGGGTTAATAGACCCCAACTCATCATTTTTATTCTTTGTTCAAGTCAACAGCCCTTTGTTTCTCCATACCATAGTGTCCTACTACAGTTAGCATACAAACTTTAATTGTTTGCTTATCCATTTCGCTCGCATTTTGTAGGCATGAAGCAAAGTTTATCAAGAAAATTATAAATGTAATTAAAGATAAATTGAGGCGCACACCCATGTTTGTTTCTCCAATCTTAATTGGAATGCAATCTCGAGCCAGAAATATTAACAAGTGGTTGCATGATAACTCATCTGAAGTTAGTTTACTCGGGATTTGTGGGATGGGCGGCATTGGGAAGACAACCATCGCCCAATTTGTCTATAATGAGAACTACGAAAAATTTACTGGTAGCTGTTTTATTGAAAATGTGAGAGAGAGGTCAGAAAAACCCAACGGTTTAGCTGGTTTACAAAGAGAACTTCTTTCAAGTATCTTAAGCAACAAGCAAGAAAAGATATACAATACTAATGAAGGAATCATTAAGATCAAGAAAGCCGTTTCATGCAAAAAGGTTCTTCTTGTTCTCGATGATGTGGATCAAAGCGATCAATTACTTGCGCTATGTGGTATGCAAGATTGGTTTTATCCAGGGAGTAGAATCATCATAACTACAAGATATGAGAGGTTGCTAAAGCCTCATGAGGTTTCTAGTGTTGAGGAGCTAAGCCATGATGAGTCAATTAAGCTCTTTAGTTTCTATGCCTTTGGAGAAGACCGTCCTAATGACGGTTACACAGAGCACACAGAAAGGGTAGTAGAACTTTGTGGAGGCCTTCCGTTAGCTCTTCAAGTTATAGGTTCTTCTTTATGTGGAAGAAGTGTATCTCAATGGGCAAGTGAAGTGAAGAAATTAGAAGCAATTCCTCCCAAGAAAATCTATGATCAACTTAAAATAAGTTATGACTGTTTACAAGATGATGGAGATAAAAGGTTATTCCTTGATATTGCTTGTTTCTTTGTTGGAAATGACAAGGATTACACGGTCAAAGTACTCGAAAAAGCTGATACTTTTGCGGATGTTGGAATTCAAAATCTCATCGAACGACATCTCTTAAGAATTGATTCTCGAAATAATTTGATGATGCATCAATTAGTTCGAGACATGGGGAGAAAAATTGTTCACGAACAATCGCCTGACGAACCTGGGGAACGTAGTAGATTGTGGTTTCACAAGGATGCCTATGATGTATTGGAAAATGAGACGGTATGAAACATATATTTTACGTTATTTTCTTTCTCTATTATGCTGTCTTAGTAATGAGCGATTGATCCATTTATTTTTCATGCTTATGTTATCAGGGTACAAGGAAAATTAGGGGCCTTGCCCTTGATATGTCTTTATTAACAGAAGATAGTGAAACTGCAATGGAATGCATGTCTGAGGAGTCTCTTAGGATGACATCGCCTTTGACTTGCATATGTTCATTCTTTCAATGTTTTGGTTGTTTTAGTTCCTTTAGGCAACCAATAAGCATTAGTTCAAGAATTTCAGATGTCGACCTAAGAACCGACGCCTTTGAAAGGATGGAGAACTTGAGACTACTCAAGCTCAATTATACACACCTAACTGGACGATATGATAAATTTTCTAAAAAATTGGTGTGGTTGTGTTGGCATGGATTTCCGTTAAAATCTGTACCAGTTGAATTGCCTTTGAAAAATTTGGTTGCTCTTGATTTGCGTCATAGCAAATTGGAAGAAGTTTGGGTGGGACACAAGGTACGAATTTCATTTATATATGTTCCGTCATTTTCATGTTCAATTTGATTATAGAGATGAGCTATATGTATACATGTAAAATTTACTATCATTTTTCTTCTTATTATTCTTCGTAATTACAGGATATTATATCACTGAAGATTCTTAACTTGAGTTATTCCAAAAGACTTGCAAGAACACCCAACTTCTTAGGAGTCCCAAAACTTGAACGACTGATTCTCAAAGGTTGTGTAGGATTGACTGAGATTTGTGAATCCATTGAATTCCTTCAGGAGCTCGATTTACTTGATCTAACAGATTGCAAAAATCTAAGGAAACTTCCGAGGACCATGCAAAAACTAGGATCTCTTGAAACGCTTATAATCTCAAATTGCCCAACCCCTTTTGCTGGTGCACTTGACATGAGTGCAACAAGCACTGCAAATGGCCCCAAATGGTGGCGTACTTCAATTTTACTGCAATGGGGGCCACAGCCAATCAAAGGTCCAGAAATATTATTGGCTTCTTTGCCACGCTCATTAAGAAACTTAACTATTTCAAAGTGCAATCTATCTAGTGATTCCTTGCCATGTGCGCTTAGTAATCTATCATTGCTTAATGAGTTGGATTTAAGCTATAATTCTTTTCGTAGCTTGCCAGATTGTGTTACAGGCCTGAGTAACCTCCAACGGCTCTCCTTATCTTTTTGTAGTTCTCTCTATTCCACTTTAGGTTTGCCAAGTAATTTGCAAAACTTGAATTTGGATAATTGCAAGGCCTTAAGAAAGATAACATTCCAATCTACTCCACATCAGTTAGATAAAATCAAAACAAGCAATTGCCCCAAAATGGTTGAAATAGAAGGCATTTTCAAGAGAGAACCAATAGGGAAAGTTGATGGAAGGATAATCAACAGTTTGGGCATTGACATTGAATCGATGGAAAATCTTGAGGCGGTGCACATGGGGCTGTCGAGTAAGATGCAGGATCCAATCCAGGTTCTCTCTCTCTCTCTCTCTCTCTCCCTCTCTATGTGTGTGTGTGTGGTGGTGTAATTTATAAATAAATTAAGAACATTATGATTCGGTGCAGGGACTTTACGAGTTTGGTATATTCAGCACATTTATCCCGGGTGGAGAGATCCCAAGTTGTTTCAGTGAAAGGAAAAAGGGTCCGTTAATGTCTTTTATTGTGCCTTTGGTTCCTAATTTTAAGATTCAATGCTTGAACATTTGCACTGTGTATACATATTCGAACTTCGGCATACATTATCCATTTGCCACAAAAATCAATAATAAGACGAAGGATCTCACATGGGTTTACTCCCCTATGTACTTCGGCCTTCCAAGCTTATATAAAGACATGACATGGTTAAGCAGGTGGAATTTTGGTGATCAGTTAGAAGGTGGGGACGAAATTGTTGTTTCCGTATTTTTGGGCGAAATGTTTGAGGTAAAGGAGTTTGGTATCAATATTGTGTACGAGGAAGATAATGGATCAATAGTAGATGATGACAACAATAATAATAAGACATATTTTCACTGGAATGAAGTTGTTGGCGGAGATTTGTCGAGATTAGAGTTGAGCAGGGGGACGTACTTCCTCTGTCGCCGCCTCTACAGAAATGGATACGATGACGAGGAAATGGAACCGTATCGGGATGTATTTGGAGATTTTGTGGATTTTGAAGGTGTGTTTATCTCAACCTTATCTTCAGCATAGTGAAACCAAACCCTCTTATTTGTACATTTCTATTTTATTTTTCCGCACAGAAGATAAATGATTAAGTCTGTCTCATCTCATAGTAAATACTTAATTTCATTGGTTTGACATGGTTTTAGGGATACAAGAACCGAAGGTGCGTTGTGGTGTTGTAGACTGAAGGTGAACTCATCTTGATCTCTCGATCTCTCAATCTAATTATTTATTTCACTTTAGGGGATATATTGCTGTGACTTGAGCTCGAGAACACTATGGCATTGGGGTTTGGCTTTTTAATACAACTAAATTTAGCTTTCAAATAGTCTTTTTTGTGTTTGTATATGTACTTGTGACTATGACTAACTTGTGTGAACCAAAATGTTAACATTGCTAGCACAAAAATTGAAAAACCTATTTCTTAATTCACATAACTATATTTTCATCTGGTATATTACAAGTATCTTGTCGCTGTAGTTTAGTGGTGACAATTCAGAGCTGTGGCCAAGAAGTCCTCGAATCCCATGAGGTTTTAGTTTGGCTTTTAAATTACTGAAATACCATTCATACTTTAGTAATAAAGATTATCAGGTATAATAATATTGTATTCAAACTCAGGAAGAAAACATCGGTTTGGTTACTACTTGGCCAAATAATATATTTTCTGAATTTACCATGTGTAATATTGCACACGTATTGTGTGTGCAATGAGTTGTGGTTATACTACTGATTTCACCACATTAATGTTTTAAAATAAATATTTTCTCTGTATCCTCTCATTTAATTTACTTTATTTTCACAATAAATCTTAGAACATGCAGTTTAAAAACATGTATTGAATATCCAATGATGTGCATCGGTCAACAGTAAAATGTGTAGATTTTACTCGTTTTTGGACTCAATTCACTAACTTATACATATTAGCAACATGTCACCATATCCTTGTCTGCAGTGTGTGTCCTTAGAACTACTCATGAAACTATATATAATTTACTTTTTGAGTTAGTTACTTGGTAACAAAATCCTTAGCCTTGTAGAAGTACTAGTGAAATTCAAATTTACTTTGTAAGTTGTAAGTCATGGCACATATTACATTAATCCGTATATACTAGACACGAAAGTACACGCAATGCATGTGCACAACTTACCTAAGGCATTTTGGAGTTGCCTTTTTTGTTTTCTTTGTGCAGAAATCACAAACTAACTTTTAGTAAGATGCATAGCAATATGTAGATGCATTTTCTTGCTAAACTATAGACATGTATATATATATCAATTCCATGCATAGCAATGGTTTAATTTGGCTTAAATCTTTCATCCTGTATCAAAATTCTTGCCGCTTTTAAGATATTTATTTCCCAGTTCCGAAGAAGATTCCAGTCTCTATTAATTCCAGTTGGTGAGGAGTTTGTGGTTTGGCAATGGGCTAAGAATAGGTTTACTCAGTTCGCCCCCTCCTCTCTCATCCTTTTTGAAGCAAGTATGGAATCTGAACTCTCCGCCAAAAATCAAGTACTTCCAGTGGAGGATAATTCACAACACGGTTGCGTCTAGGGAAAACCTGTTTTTCAGGAAGTTTTCTCCCTCTCCCATATGTCTCATTTGCGGGATTGAAGTGGAAACCATTGAGCATTTCCTTTTTTGCTGTGATTGGGCTTCCCATGCCTGGTCTTTGAGTGGATTATCTCTTTATGCTCAAATGTTTCTTCGTCTGGAAAACGGGTTGTTGATATCCTTGAAGGTGTTGGTCCTGAATTTTTAACTATTTGTGCTTCTATTTGCTGGAGTATTTGTAATGCTTGAATCAATTCTCTTCACCGGAGATTCTATTTTTCCTCATAAGATGGTGGAGATGGATTTTAAGCTTGCCACTGACTTTGTTGAGGCAATTTCGCATGGGTCTTCCCCGCATTCGCCTCCTCCCGTTCACCCCTCTCCCAGTAATCCAGTTATCTCCACCTCCATTCCCTAAAGTTTTAATTGTGTTGAGTTGCATTGTTAGAGATTGTTCGGGTTTAATCCTCAAATGTTTTGGTCCCAACATTTCATTGTCATCTGTTTATATGGCAAACTGGCGGAGCTCTCGTGATTAGAGTAGCGTGCATCTTCTGTTTGAAGGCCGGGATCCAAGACGTCAATTTGGAGAGTGATAACTTATTGGTGGTCGATTGGTGCGAGTCGTTGAATGCTGCTTCTCCATTGGATTGCCAAGTTACTATCTCAGATATCATAAGTTTATTGTCCTCACTTAATTCCTCCATCAGTTATGTTGAGCGTCAAGGACTTAGGGAATCACTAGGCTTATGGGTTAGAAAATAAGTTGAAATATATGGTAAAATGTTTCTTACATTGTGACTTTTTTCATGTATAAATTTTCTTTAGTGATTGAGGAAAAAATAAATTCACAAAAAATTATGAAGTATGGAAGACATCTAAATAAAGAGTATCTTATCACATGACTCACCTTATTTTATAACTTTCTATGTTATTATCAAACGGAGTCTTAGCAGCTCGTAAGCTTGTCTAGCCCTCCTATGAAGTTTTGCGCTTTTCTCTGCTTAATTCCTCGAAGTTGTAATTTGTTTCCCTCTTTGCCGGCTTTTGTTTGTTGAAAAGTACATTTATTTTGTTATGAACAAAAGTTTATCAACCCAAACATGGTTGGCCATGCAGTCTAATGATGATGTTGGCGTTATTGTTCATATAATTGGTGGTGTTTATTTATTTATTATTATTATTATTATTATTATTATTAATTTTTAATTTTTTTCATGTGTGTAGGCTGTTTGACACCTTCCCTAACAATAACATTCATTTATTTTATTTGCTCTTAAAAATTTATGTAGTTAGAGACGGTGGCGTTGCCAGAAATTTGAAGTTGGGGGTGCGCAATTTAAATAACAACTTCGTTATCGATGGATTCAAGTACATCTTTTTTGAATTAACAATATCATATTGACAAAGAAATATAATCAAATAGATTCACAAAAAATACCAAAGAACAGATACAACAATAATAAAAATCATAATAGTAGTAGAAATAACAGCAATAATCAAAAACGAATTCAGCACATATTCAGCACATTTTCATAGCCATATAAAATAGATCTTTCAGCAGTGATGATCAACAGCTAAAACAGATTTATAACATAATATTACCAAATATTTTCATAGTAAAATAATACCAAAATCGAACATACAATGCACTAAGATTTCAGATCTCAAAACAGATTTAATATCAACAGCAGGAATAGATTTAGAATGTATTCAATATTACAAAATAGATCTCGAATATAAAAATAATCAAGAACATAATTAGAAAAATAATACTTGATTTAGAAAGAACATAGCCACACGGATTCAAGAAAAATAGGCTCAAAAGGCTTCCAAAGAGTAGCTCCAAATACACACAGCAAATTAGATTCGAAACAGGTACATGGCACAACCTAGATACACACAGCAGATCCAAAAAATCACGCAGCACAGCAGATTAAAAAATACAACAGATTCGGATCAAATATATACAACACCTTCAAATCTTGAGTGAAATTCAATGATCCAATATCTCGAAACAAACCCCCAAATTTTGAATTAAAAACAAGAAGGATAACTCAATTAAAAATGCCCAAATCACTCTCTTAAGGAAGGAGAAAGATTTTTAATATAAATTCTACACAAATCTCTAGATTAAAATACAAATAAGCTTAAAAAGAACTTGAGTTCTTCAATATTTTCTAGAAAGAGAAAGAGATGAGAGGGAGAAAGAGAGAGAGATGAATGTGTGCGTGTGTTGTGAGTGCTGCGGCTGCTTATTTCTAGGGCAAGTGAGAGAGCGAGAGAGAGACAAAGAGCAGTCCCTATTTTTTTATTTTTAAAATGCCAAAATCATCGGGGGTACGTGCGCACCCCCTCACCACACTGTGGCTAGCTACGCCTCTGGTTAGAGACGGTGTTACATATATAAACCACGTTGACGGGTAGCTTTCTCGAAATTCCTGAGGTGGTTTTGTTTTGTTGTTGTTGTTGTTGTTATTTTTTTTAGACAGTTAGGTGCAAAGGTTCATTCCAATAATATCATAATTATAAAAGACACTTATAAATTAGCAGTGTAAATTAAAGACACTTTAAAAAAAAAAAAAAAAAAAAAACACTAATGTCCTTCCTTATTTAACTAATAACACAATAATCCTAATATAATATCTCATGTATCAAAAAGATACTTAGCACCGATCCCGATCAAAAATTTTCAAAATCCAAACAACCTTCTTTCTCAGAAAATTCACAACATTCGATCATTAATTGTCCAACACTGTCCATAACAGAATAACTATTTACATGGTGATAAAACAATTTTTTTAGCACAAATTGTTCAACACAAAAATGGTGCTAAAAGGGTTTCACCACCAATACAAAACAGAAAACAACGAAATTCATAATGCTAAAACATATTTAGTACCAATAGAAAATAGAGAATAACGAAATTCAAGGTGTTAAAACAGATTTAGCACAAATTGTCCAAAACAGAATTACTAACCACATGGTACTAAAATAGTTTTAGCACCAATTGTCTAACATCGGAATGTTGCTAAAATGGTTTTACCACCAATACAAAGTAAAGAACAACCAAATTCAAAGTGTTAAAACAAATTTAGTACCGATAAAAAATAGAGAACAACGAAATTTAAAGGTACTAAAGCAGATTTAACACCAATAGAAAACAGAGAATAACGAAATTCAAATGTGCTAAAATAGATATATTTAGCACCAATTGTCCATAATAGAGTAACTATTCACATGGTGCTATTTTAGCACAAATCGTCCAACATTAGAATGGTTTTAAAAGGGTTTTAGCACCAATACACAATATAGAACAATGAAATTCAACCTGTTAAAACAAATTTAGCACCAATAGTAAATAGAAGACAACTAAGTTCAAGGTGTTAAAATATATTTAACACCAATTGTCCAAGAACAGAATAACTAATCACATGGTGCTAAAGAAGTTTTAGTACCAATTGTTCAATACTAAAATGGTGCTAAAAAAGTTTTAGCACCACAGGTATACACAGATAACTAAACTGAAGGTGCTAAAATAGTTTTTACACCATATGTCAACATAGATAATAACTATCTTGAACGTGCTAAAATACTTTAGCAACACCTGTCAACATATATAATAATTATTTTGATGTTTAACTCTCGAATTAGACTACATCTGACAAACTTAAACCCAAAAGCATAGAGATGGGCCAAATCTAATATATAAAAAATTACCTTATTTTCCATCAATCCTCTCAATACAAACATATTTACTTGCTTGGGCAATAAATAAAAAAAAGTATGATTAAAGTTTCTATTTAATTTATCATGCAAAAAAAAAAGAAAGAGAGAGAGAGAGAGAGAGAGAAATGAAATATAAGTTAAATAGTTGCAAACAGATTAATGGAAAAGTTCAGACATGTCTTGTGTTATAGTGGCGGCAGCGGCTGTACAACGACCGCTTAGGCTGAACAAGAAGACTCCCTTCTCCTCCTCCTCTTTCAACGTACTTTTTTTTAGTACTTGTAATAGTAGTAGTATTGTTGCTTATGCTTTTATACTACGTTGTCCAAATCCAAGCTAGGCCAAGTTTCTTTCTTGGCCGCCGATTGATGTTTGTTGGTGATTGTGGTAGTGATAGTACTACTACAATAACCAAATCCGGATTCGAATTCATCCCGAGAAATGGATGGATTGGCTCCTTCTCCTTTCGAATCCTAATTTGATGGGCGGAGTAAAGGAGAAGAAGAAGTAGAAGAGAGCATCATCTATGTGAGGGAGAAAGATAAAACGGGTAAAGGAAATTGGGCCAAATTTTATCCGTACATTATATTAGGTGGTATATTTGTCCATCAACATTTATCATTATCCTTAAAATAAATTAATATTATGAAAAGTGTCATTATTGTAACACAAAATTCATAAAATTAGTAATACCACTTCATTTTATTAAATATGAGTCTGTTCTTAAAATCATAAAACTTTACGAAACGAGACCTTAGAACCCATTATCTCTTTTTTTTTAATTCATTTTTTATGTTCAAGATCTTGAAAACACGTGATCCCGAAAAAATTCTTGATACAAATTATGTATATATACTTTTTTCATTTGTTAGGTAATTTTGATGAAGAAAAATATGGGATAATGGGAGAAACATCCCTTAAATGATCCGTATTTCTACGAAAGGTCAAGATAAGATATTTTAATATGATAAGGACATATTTTACTACCATATATAATAAGAAGTAAAAAATTAAAATTAATTGCATGAGGATTTGACATATGCATCTATATCAATTTTTTCCTAATTCGCTTATTGTATTTTTGTTTACCTTGATTAAATTCATTGGGCAACACCAAATTTCTTTACAAAACATTAATTAAAGTTTACATGTTTCACTACAAACTTTAAGTCAAATTTACAAATTTTACTGTAAATTTTTAAGAAAAATTTATAAAATTTACTGCCTACAAAAAAATAAATAAATTTTGAACTTAGAAGCTCATTACAAGTTTTTCAAAAATGTTGTTTTCAAATTTACAAAAGTAAGGGCAAAAATATGAATTGCAATAAAAATTACAAATTTAACTGTAGAAATATGAAAAATAGTGCATTCAATTGTTTCTTAATTTCTTTTACTATATAAGAGGAAGCCCAGAAAATAAAAAATAATGAAGGTAAATTGTGCCAATTGGGTCATTTGGGCCTAAACGGCCAAACTCATTCAAGTTGCACAGAGGTGAATCTCACTCTTCTGCGAATTAGAATCTCATCAGGTAAATCTATGTGATGTCAGCAAAATATTGATATGGTTGTGATGATGTCATCATGCCGAAATGCTCTTCCTCACAAATGTGCGTGACACACCGTGACTTGTACCATTTTGACACACTTTTATAGTGTAAAGTTAGAGTGATGCCCGAGTTTTATCTTAAGGGAACATTATAAATTTAATTTTATGAGTGTTAGTAAAGGAATTCTTCTTTTTTAGTTTTGACACCATTTTCTAAAATGGAGTTATGGGTGCTTAAACAAACACTTATCTATATTAATAAGGTTCATACGAAAAATCCAATTCTTTTTTTTCTTAACACTATTATCGAAATTAAGATACAGATTCTTGTATAAAAGATCAAGAGAATATTTATTTTTTTTCTCGTTACTTTCTCCAATCACTTTAATTTTGCTTGATAAAGTCTAATCGCAATGTATTTAATTAGATATTGTGAGAGAAATGAGGAACATTTTTTTACAAATAAAAAATTTAATTTCACCTTTATCTTCTTATGAAAGCATAAATCTAAGTCTGCCTATATTTGCTTTTTATCCTATAAGAAATTTTTTCAAAGATGTTGTTAATTAGTCAAGGCACCTTTAACATTTTTTTAAAAAGGGTGCAAAAACTAAAAAACAAATGTGCTTTTACTAGCACCCTAATTTTATACATATAAATAAAAAATGGCTGGCTCATTAAAAAGAGGTAATGGGTTAAAAGGGTTCCTTCTATAATTATATTCAAATGAAGGACATTTTACATTTTCATTACAAAATAAGGGCACTAATTTTTCTTTGTCTAAAATACCCTTTATTCATTTCTTTTATTTTTTCTTAAAAATAAATTAGTCACCACTTGCTGCCACAACCACCACCACCACTATCCCCCTCTGGAGTTCCAACAACCATACTGGAGTGTCATGATCTCATTAGAGTTCCCGCGTAAGTACTAAAATCTATTTTTGCAATAAATCGGCAAGTAACTAATGATACACATTCTAGTGCAAATCTATTTTTGCACTACATCCTTAATCAACTAATGATACATATTTTAGTGCAAATATGTTTTTGCACTAAATTCGCTAGTAACAAATAATACATATTTTGGTGCAAATATATTTTTGCTTTAAATACTCAAGAAACTCATGATATATTTTTTGTGCAAAACTATTTTTGCAATAAATCCGTAAACAAATAATGTTATAAATTTTGATGAAAATATATTTTTGCATTAAATCCATAGAGAAATTAAGATAAAAATTTTGGCATAAATTAATTTTTGCACTAAATCTTCAAGCAATTAAAGATGTAAATTTGAGTGCAAATGTGTTTTTACACTATAAAAATTCTTGTCGGAACTTTAGTGTCCTTGTTGGAGGTATGACGATGGTCGTCGGAGTTCTAGTGGACGGTAGTGGCAAAGATAGTTGGTGAGGTTTAACAATCACCAATGATAATAAAGAAATAAAAATTTGTAGTAAGAGTATAATTGATCATTCAAAAAATGGGTGTATCCTTTTAGTGAATAAAGATTTAAAAATTGTGCTTACGGGTAAAGCAAATTGTGGAGGAAGTCCTCTATCTAGTTTGGCATAACAAGGTGTTAGAACCCATTTTCACCATTAAAAAGGGGATCTAGTCTTGAATTTTAGGTTATTGGAGAGAGAGAGAGACAGATATGGAAGCTTGTATTATCTTCATTGTTAATTGTCTTTGAGCTAATAAAAAAAATACACAAATAAAAAAAAGAGAATGTACTACGAATTAGTATAAAAGTTACCAAATGAACCTATGTATCTTACAACAAAACCCCTTGCATTCTTTAATGTTTTAGTCTTGAATTTTTTGGTACAAATATTCTAGAAGAGAGAGAGAGACAGTTTATTTTTATGGAAGTAAAAATATAAAATTTAAGGAAATTATATATTATCATATTTTTTTTGTTAATTGGTCATTGATTTTTATTTTAAATTATACTAACTAGGGCTTGTTTGGTAGCTCTCTTTTTTTTTTTTTCAGATAAGTTTTTAAAAAAAAGAGAATGTACTACGAATTAGCATAAAAGTTACCAAATGAACCTATGTATCTTACAACAAAACCCCTTGCATTCTTTAATGTTTTCCGGTCACTAGTCCATTGAGATGCTTTGAACTTTCCTCGTGGAGTTTTGGTACACACAATACATATTAATTGTAAATTTATAAATTTTCAAGTATTTTCAGAAAGATTTATTTGTAGTATTCTAGTTAAGTTTCTATTTATTTATTTATTTATTAAGGGTGTAATAAATGTTATCTTATTGAATTTAAAATTTTAGAAATTGAAAATAATATTAAATAAGCATTTTTTTTTATCGATAATAATATAAAATTGGTAAAAAAGGAATTTTAATTGAAAATATTTATATCATATTTTTTTTATTTTAAATCTATACATACTAAGGGCTTGTTTGGTAGCTCTCTTTTTTTTTTTTTCTAGATAAGTTTTTAAAAATGTGGTGTTTGGTTGAATGTTTTGAGTTAAAGTTGGTTTTTGAAAAGTGAATTTGGTTTTGTTTGATTTTTTTTTAAACAAAGAAAAAAATGCATAAAAAATTTCAAAAAATAGTCACAAAAGAGAACGATGAGTAGGTTTCAAATATATATTTTTTATTATTTTTGAATTTTTGGATTTAAAGTTACGTTTTAAAAGTTTTTTTAGAGAGAGAAAGTAAAGTTAAAGTTTTTTGGGAAGTGTAAAAGTAGAGATGTTTGTGAGTTGAGTTTTTAAAATTTGTAGAAAAAAAAATAAAAAGAGAACTACCAAACAGGGGCTAAAGATTTATTATCGAATGACCAGAAAATACCATTATGGGGATCTACTATTACCCCTTTCAAATTGCCTTTTCATTTGTCAGTGAAGTCTGCCCCTTCTAATTTTCAATACAGAAAATTTGCGCTACTCTCTTTTGGTCAAGCATGGGTTCACACCAAACCACCCCAACCCACAGTAAAAGAAAGCCAAATGTAGATTGAGTCTTTCTATTAAAAAAAATCCTAACCACTCCTACTCTCTCTTTTTCTTTTTTTTTATTCTTCACTTTTCGTTCCTTAGTAGGAAGAGGGGAGGAATTCATTTTCTTTTAGTATTTTATATTATATTAGGATATATTCGTACTGTTTGGCACGTTAAAAAAAAAAAAAGATAATAAAATGTAATAACATAAAAAATGTGAGAATCAAAGATGTGTATAATTTGTATGTTACATAGGGATGGAAATAGACCAAGTTTCTCAAAAACAAAACTTTGTACATCTGAAAATATAATCATCCTAGCCCGAGAAATGTCTTTCTTATACAATTTGACTTCAAATCGCATCGACCCTTTTATAATGTTATGGTGTTATGAGTGTATATATTTAAAAAAAACAAATATTATATTCATGACAAGTGTATATATTTAAAAGAAATAAATATTATATTCGAGATAAGTTGCATCTGGGAACAAAAATTCTCGCCCCATTCGGCTCTGTTCAGATTGAAACCCACCATTTCGGAATATTTTAGTATTTTTAATTTTATCACAATATCTTCTAATCAATATTGTGTAATATTTTTAATGACTAATGAGTTAGAAATATGTTATGTATGTTGTTATAGTTGTAATTCTTTTATACATAATTTAATAATTACAATATATCTTTTTTTGTAGATCTTGATAAACATATTTCAAATATATTAATTTTATTAAAGTTGGATTTGTGGATTTAAAGTTATGACATTTAAAAATTTTAAAAAATTTGATGAGAGAAAAGCTAGTGTTGTATAAAAGTAGAGAGGTAAGAGATATGTTTGTCTATATATTTAGTGTGTGATTAAATGTTGAGTTTATTTAACATCTTATTGTGAGTATAAAAAATAATCTAATTGTCTAAGAGTATTAATTAACACCATTAAGAATTAATATGGGACATTAGATTTGATTTATTATTTTATTGCAAAAAATTCTTCTATTGTAATATAAATATTATATATAATAATACCTTTAGATTTGAGTCCTTGAACATTTTTTCAAATCCATGAGATTTTTATCTCTCATTTTGTCAGAGTTTTTGTCCTTCTTCCTATTGGATACAAAGGTGTGTCTCGAGCAGTACGGATTGGAGTGCAAATGAGCAAATCTATTCCTCTAGCTAGGTGGAGATGTGACTCAAAATTATGAAGATTTGTTTTTGCTCGTTCGATGGCATTTCAGCGTGAATGGAGACTCTTTTTGGAATGCTTCTTTTGGTCTTGTTTTTCTGTTTTAGGATGTGCCTTACGGGTATTTTTCTTTGATGTTCTTCCGCTTTTTCATTGTAAGATCTTTAATTGATGTGGTTTATATATATCTTTACGGCCTTTGTAAGCTCTTTGAAATACTTCTTTATTCTTGTTGTAATGTTTAAACTCTATTATTAATGATATTGTATTCTTATTTAAAAAAAAAAAAAAAAAAACCCCTCAAGTATGGGTTGACTAGATCGTCTAGATCAGTTGGGTTGGAGAGGCCTCGATCAGGTCGATCACTTGTTCTCTATATATGCCTATGTTGTTCAATACCATGTTAAATGTTTGAGTACTTAATTATTAGCCGCCTATATTTTCATAAGTTGGTATTGTATAATTGATAATTCCCCATATATACTACCAAGAGTTTAATTTTGTGTGCGTGTTTTTATCTTCGTGTACAAATAACCAACTGGTCCAGTAGATGGTCGCGTATTTGTGCAATAAAACTCTAACTACAGTTTGCTTTATAGCTTCCTACACAAACAATTCTGATACAAGCGTTACAATGATAAACATAGTGATCGGCAACCAGAGAAGATGGAAGAGAAACGAGGTTTCTGTGACTTGAATCTTAGCATAGGGTGGAGAAACCTACACTATACTAGCATCACATTTGTTCTTACACAAACAATTTTAATTGCACGTTTGTGAGCGATAATGGAAATGTGATTTTTTTGTTTGAAAAGTTTGGAGAGAGAATAAGAAAGTTGTATTAGAGAAATAACCAAGATTAGAAGGACTTAAATAAGGTAGGACCCCTGATTACCTCAGTCATCGAGATTGCTTTAAGCCTTTAATCACGGAAATCTTTATCTGGACATAACAATTTTTTTTTTAATAATAATAATGATAATAACAAAATGCTAAAATCATGCTCATTTTAATTTAAAGCTTTACAAGGTCCCTTTTGTCATGGTTTGAAACTGTGACAATTCGCATATTTTGGTGTAGTGCAAGTTGTTATAAAGCATTAAAGTCAAAACTGCAATGTTGAAAAGAAAGTTTCAGGGAGACAATGATGGGGGTGTTTAGATTTCAGATTTTCGCCCCTCTCAGGTGCGATAATCAAACTAATTTTAAAATTAGTCTCCCTTCAAAAAAATGGTAAAAAAATAAATAAAAAATAGACGATAAGATGGAAGAATTGGACAAGACATGTGAGAACAAAATTCCAAACTCGCACAAACCATGCCTTCGTTTACTTTCATAAACAAAAGTTATTTATTTAATCAAACATGGTTAGCCTGTTTAATGACGTTGTAGTTATTATTATTATTAGGGTTAATTGCACTTTGTCCCTCTTAATTATAGGGGTAGTGGCACTTTGCCCTATCAACTACCAAAATTAGCAATTAATGCCACCAATTATTCAATTTTTTGCATTTAACCCATTTTAATTGGCGGGTTTAAATTTTTTAAACAATTTGGGGCTCAAATATAATTTTAGATAAATTAAGACACTAAATGTAATTTTTTTTTGTCACCACTCTTGCACATCATCTCCATTCACGTCTTCTTCAACCTTAAACCTTTATCACCATTTCCGGTTACTCTCTCCGATCGTCATCTCCGACCACCACCATCTCCGGCCGCCTCCGAAAATTGAAGAGGAAAGAAATAGGGGTAGTAACGCATATACAGGGGTAGTAAAATCAAGAGGAAAGAAATGGAGAAGAGATGGTAAAATCAAGAGGGAGAAAATGAAGAAACCCATCATCAAATTCCGATTTTCAATTTATATTAACGTATATATAATACATACATGGGCAGTAAAATGAAACTGGGGAATCAAAATCAAGAAGAGGGACAGAGCAAATTGAAGAAAACCCATCATCGATCAACACCTACATCATATATTTGATTCATATATATATATATATATGTATTTATAAGTGTTATTGAGCTTGAGTTCGCTCCTTCATGGTGCTGGAAAGGGAGGAGCAGAGTGGGAGGCTAGGTACGAGGTTGTACTCGATGTGGCGCACGCACTTGCCTACGTACACCATGACTGTGCCTAGAATCTTACATGGAGATATTAAAGCCATGAATGTTCTATTGGGTCCTTCATGGTGCTGGAAAGGGAAGAGCAGAGTGGTGATGATCTTTCAAAGCAAAGCCAGAGACCTCAGTAATAACGTTATACATACATATATATGTATATATATAAGAATCAAATATATGATCTAGGTGTTGATCGGTGATGGGTTTTCTTCAATTTGCTCTGTCCTTCTTCTTCATTTTAATTCCCCAGTTTTATTTTACCACATGTGTATGTATTATATATGCATTAATATGAATTAAAAAGAATAATTTGATGATGGGTTTTTTCATTTTCTCCCTCTTGATTTTACCATCTCTTCTCCATTTCTTTCCTCTTGATTTTACTACCCTTGTATATGCGTTACTACCTATTTCTTTCCTCTTCAATTTTCGGAGGTGGCCAAAGATGGTGGTGGTCGGAGATGACGACTGGAGAGAGTAACCGGAAATGGTGATAAAGGTTTAAGGTTGAAGAAGAGGTGAATAGAGATGATGTGCAACAATGGCGACAAAAATTAAAAATTACATTTTGTGTCTTAATTTATATAAAATTATATTTGAGCCCCAAATTTTTTAAAATTTTTAACCCCGTCAGTTAAAATGGGTTAAGTGCAACAAATTGAATAATTGGTAGCATTAATTGCTAATTTTGGTAGTTGATAGGGCAAAGTGCCACTACCCCTATAGTTGAGAGGGGCAAAGTGCAATTAACCCTTATTATTATTATTGTTGTTGTTGTTGCTGTTGTTTTATTACACACGGTGAAGAAAAAGTTGTGAACTTTCCTCCATGCTAGCACCGTCGCTTCTTAAACAATATTTCGTTGAAATCATTTTATTTTATGGCATTGGCTGTATGACATCTTCCTTAGCTAATGGCATTCTTATTTTATTTGCTCATTAAAAATAATATGGTCAGAGGTTCTTGCTTTCACATCATGGCCTGCACCATGCATCTCTCATTCCTGATTGTGAATAAAAAAATCTTCATATTCAATTTTCAAGGAAAGAAAACAGTGGTCCTATCCATATTATTTTGTTACTATAGGCTAGCTGACTTTCAACTGAATTTAATTCCGGGAGTTCACACTTAGCCACCAGCCCTGCAATATCACCAGTTGTTTATCTTTTAGAGGAAGACTTCATCGAGTCCGATTATGCATTTATTGCTCCCAGTTATTCATGGTTATCCATCTGCTAAATCATTGCTAGCTAGCTTTGTCCAATGGCTAATGTGAGAGCCCAAGAAGCCTCTTCTACCACTTGTGTATACACTTATGATGTGTTCTTGAGCTTTAGAGGTGAGGACACTCGAAAGAAGTTCACTGATCACCTCTATACAGCTTTGGTGCAAGCTGGATATCGGACATTTAGAGATGATGATGAGATAGAGAGGGGAGAGAGTCTTAAGCCTGAATTAGACAAAGCAATCAAAGGGTCGAGGATTTCAATAATTGTGTTTTCCAAAGGCTACGTGTCTTCACCATGGTGCCTAGACGAACTTGTGATGATCCTCAAGTGCAAGAGTACTTCAGGACATGTAGTTTTACCTGTCTTCTATGATGTGCATCCATCCGAAATCCGGAAGCAAATGGGGAGGACGGGAGAAGCATTTGATGGGTTCGTGAAGCAATATGAGGCCGAAATCGTTTATGGGAAAAAGATGAAATTGAGGAAAAAGGTGAAAGGATGGAAGGATGCACTTGAAGAAGTTGCAAATTTGGCTGGGATGGAGCTGAAAAAGCAAGCAGATGGGTAAGTTAATTTCAAAAAATTCCTTCTCCTGCATTCCCAGTACTCCTTTTTCTCAAAATATTAATAAGTAGTACTTACGCAATAGTTTGTCTTTAATCCCAATAATGTAGTATTGTCACAACTTAAATTGTATTGTCATATTATAGTAATTCCAGAAAGTGGGGGGCCCAAGTCGGCCGCCTTGCTTGCCTGCCCCTGACCTGACTTCGATTGCAGTATATTTCCCGAAGCCAATATGGTTCCGAGGCAAAATAATGAAAAACTATACCTATATATTGTGCTTTGGCAGTTGTACCAAACGTTGCAAAAATTAAGTTTTATGTGCTTGGGGAATAAATAAAGCCTCTCACAATCTTTGTAGATTTGTAGAATACTTAATACTAGGTAGATTTTTTTATACATTTAAAGGTAATGTCACATAGTTTTGGTTAAGCGATTAAGATACATCTACAGGAAAGGAGTTCAAATCTTATTTCAAGAATATTGACAAAAGATAGTGATTTCTCATACATCTTGCTAGTATTACGTTGCATTTAAAAATATAATACATAATCTTGTCCTGTTTGTTTACAAAATTCTTTCATGTTGTCCTGTTTTCATTTTTCTTGTTGTGTTATGTCGGAGAAAAACAAAATTTGAAAACATGAATTGCCGTGGCTATCTAGTAATTTGTTCTTTCTATCTCTCATTAAAAGTTCATGTTTGACTTCTACATTTTTTCAAGGACAAGCAAATTTCGGCATGATCAATGGGGTAAAGAACAAAATTAATTTACTATTGTTAGATTTAGCTATTGATTATGTCTCTAGGAAAAAAAAAATTATACGCTTAATTTGAAATGCAGAAGGCATATATGAGTATACATATTTGTGTATGAGTGAAAGTAACTCATTTTGAACTTTAAATTAAATCTACGGTAGAGCAATTAATATATATGTTTATCTGTACAAGTTAGTTAACCAGTCCATGTTAACATGATTTGTACTAGTTTGTTGCAGTTTTCCTTTATTAATTGCAATTTTAGGATGTTCAATATATGAATGATTTACTATAAAATAATTCTTGTTTTCAAAATTTGGGTACTGAGGCTCAGTATTGGCAGTTTGGTTTTTTAACAAGTAGTTTGACTAATTTATTTACTATTATCATTTATGTATAGAGAGTTGTACCCTTGTTAAATATCCTTCTTCCCTTATCTCCTATTGTGATCGCTAGATCTCACTTTGTAGGCACGAAGCAGAGTTTATCAAGAAAATTATAAATGTAATTGCAGCTAAATTGAAGCACAGTCCCTTGTTTATTGCTCCAATCTTAATTGGGATGCATTCTCGAGCTGAAAAAATTAATAAATGGTTGCAAGATGACTTATCTGAAGTTAGCTTACTCGGTATTTGTGGGATGGGTGGCATTGGGAAGACAACCATCGCCAAATTTGTCTATGATGAGAACTATGAAAGATTTGATGCTAGTTGCTTTCTCGCAGATATAAGACAGATGTCAGGAAAACCTGACGGTTTAGCTGGTTTGCAAAGACAACTTCTTTCGAGTATCTTCAATAAGAAGTACAAAAAGATATACAATACTCACGAAGGAATCATTAAGATCAAGGAAGCCGTTTCAAGCAAAAGGATTCTTCTTGTTCTCGATGATGTGGATCAAAGAGACCAATTAGATGTACTACGTGGCATGCAAGATTCATTTCCTCGAGGGAGTAAAATCATTGTAACTACAAGAAATGAGAGGTTGCTAAAGCCTCCTAGTCAGGTGTTTAAGGTTGAGGAACTAGGCCATGATGAGTCACTTAAGCTCTTTTGTTTCTACGCCTTTGGGGAAGACCGTCCTATTGAAGGTTACGTAGAGCACACAAAGAGCATAGTACAAATTTGTGGAGGCCTTCCACTAGCTCTTCAAGTTTTAGGTGCTTCTTTATCCGGAAGGACTGTACCTCAGTGGGCAAGTGAAGTGAAGAAATTGCAAGCAATTCCACACAGTGAAATCCTCAATAAACTTCAAATAAGTTATAATTGTTTAGAAGATGACTATGACAAAAGATTATTCCTTGATATTGCTTGTTTCTTTGTTGGAGAAGACAAGGATTGCATTGTCAAAGTACTAGACAGTACTGTTGATATTCATGCTGACGTTAGAATTCAAAATCTCATTGATCGATATCTCTTAAAAATTGATTCTTGTAATAAGTTGATGATGCATCAACTACTTCGAGACATGGGAAGAAACATTGTCAACCAAGAATCACTTGAGCCTGAGCACCGTAGTAGACTATGGCATCAAAGGGAGGCCTATATTGTGTTGGCAAATAAGAAAGTAAAAAACTTATATAATTCTTGTGTTTCCACAGATTTGTTTATGTATTGTGCATATATGCTAATTACTAAACAAAATTTTGTGCTCTTTCTTATGTTACTAGGGCACAAGAACAATCGAGGGCCTTACCCTTGACATGCGCATGTTATTGAAAGATGATTACATATCAAGAAGACAGAAATATGATGGATCTCTTAATAAGGCCTCACCCTTGACAGGCATATGTTCTTCCTTTCATCGTTCTGGTTTCCTAAACTTCCGTTTTGGGCAACAAGTATCACCTTCTTTAAGAAATCAACCTATAAACTTGAGAACTGATGCATTTGAAAAGATGGAAAAGTTAAGACTATTGAAGCTAAATTATACACAACTCGGTGGTCGCTACAACAATTTTCCTAAAAATTTGACGTGGTTGTGTTGGCATGGGTTTCCTTTAAAATATATTCCCATTGAGTTATCTTTAGAGAATTTGGTTGCCCTTGACTTGCGTCATAGCAAATTGGAGGAGGTTTGGAGAAGCCCTAAGGTATGGAAATAATTATTTATTTATTTTCTTTTTTCTTTTGTAGCTTGGTTCTTAATTATTGCTGGATATACATGTTTAGAACATAATACATATTGTTGTTCCTTTTTAACAGTTTCTTGGATCACTAAAGATCCTTAATTTGAGCTATTCTAAAAGGCTTGCCAAAACTCCCAACTTTTTAGGAGTTCCGAATCTTGAAAGACTAGTTCTCAAAGGTTGTGTAAGTTTAATTGAGATCTCTGAATCCATTGAATTCCTTGAAGAGCTTGATTTACTTGATCTATCAGATTGTAAAAATATAAGGAAACTTCCAAGGAACATGTACAAGCTAGGATCTCTCGAGACGCTTATAATCTCTGGTTGCTCAACTCTTTTCGCTGGTGGACTTGACATAAGCGCAACAAGCATTACCAATGAGCAGAGCAAATGGTGGCGTACTTCATTTTTAGTGCCATGGGTGCCACAGCCAAGCAGAGGTCCAGAAATTTTATGGACATCTTTACCATGCTTGTTAACAAGTTTAAGTCTTTCAAATTGCAATCTATCTGATGATTCCTTGCCACATAGGTTCGGTAATCTATCATTGCTTAAAGATTTGGATTTAAGTCGAAATTCATTCCATAACTTGCCATATTGTGTTACAAGCCTTAGTAGCCTTCAATCGCTCTCCTTATTTTCTTGTGAGTCACTCGATTCAATTTTTGGTTTGCCAAGTAATTTACAGAGCTTGGATGTGTATCATTGCTCGTCGTTAAGAAAAATAACATTTCAATCAGCTCCAGATCAGTTACATGCAATCAATCCTTTTAGATGCTATAAAGTGGTTGAAATAGAAGGCATTATAAATAGAGAACCAATAGAAAACGTTGACATAAGGATAATCAAGAATTGGGGTATTGACATTGAATTGATCAAAAATCTTAAAGTAAAGCATTTGACGCAGCTGTATGGTATCGAGATTGATCCAATTCCAATCCAGGTGCTCTCTTTCTCTCTCTCTTTCTCTCTCTATCCCATATAATTGTTAAAGATTAAAATTGGAATTGAATTGAATTGCTGTAGGGAATTTACGAGTTTGGTATAGTCAGCACATTTATCCCGGGCAGAGAGATCCCAAGTTGTTTCAGTAATAGGAGGAAGGGGTCTTCAATGTCTTTTACTGTGTCTTTGGTTCCTGAATTTAGGATTCAATGCTTGAACATTTGCTTCGTGTATGGACAGACTGGTCCCCGAGGCACATGTTATCCATTTGCCACTAAAATCAATAATAAGACGAAGGATCTCACGTGGGTATACTGCCCTATGTACTACGGTAGTCCATCGGAAGATAAAGACATGACATGGTTAAGTCAGTGGAATTTTGGGAATCAGCTAGAAGGTGGGGACGAAATTGTCGTTTCAGTTTTATCGGGTGATCCGTTAAAGGTAAAGGAGTGTGGTGTCAACATCGTGTATGAAGAAGATAACGGAATAGTCTCGGATAACAACAATAATAAGACATATTTTCACTGGAATGAAGTCGTTGGTGGAGATTTGTCACAGTTACAGTTAAGCACAGGGACGTACTTCCTTTGTCGCTACCTCTACAGAGGTAAATTTCATGACGTGGTCACTGATTTGTATTGGAAAATATTAGGAGACATCGCGGATTTTTCAGGTGTGTACGTATGTCTCGACTTTTATTTAGCATTCTAAAACCAAATCATCTAATTACTCGTAAATGTCCATTTTATTTTGTTCTCAAAGAAGATATAGAAGTGTCTCTCATCTTATATCATGTTAATACTTAATTTGGTTGGTTTGAATGGTTGTAGAGATACAAGAACGAAAGGTGCGTTGTGGCTTTGCAGATTATTGAATGTGTGTTCATTATCTCCATTAATTAATTTCTCTTTGTGGGATTGCTGCGCGCAACCTGAGCTTGAGAAGACTATGGCGTTGGGCTTTTGCTTTTTTAATATAAGTAAATTTAGGCTTCAATCGGTCCTTTTGTGCTTGTTTATGTACTAGTGACTAATGATTAGGTAAGTCATTTCTAATTTCATATTTTCGATCATCAAGCACGAGTATATATATACCAGTATGTTTTGAAGACATAATGATGTGTCACATATGTTTTGGGTAACAATAAATTGTGTAGATTGCTACAGTGTCCTTTAAATTAATGTAATTGTAACTTGCTTTATGTTAGTTAAATAGAAACAAAATCCTTGTCTTCAGCTGCCACTCTCGTAGAAGAACTTGCGAAACTCTAACTTACTATAAAAGTCGTAACTCGTGGCATAGGTTGTAGAATTTTGGAAGATTCACAAACCAAATTTGAACTGAACTGAACCGAGGTTTGGATCTCCCCAATTTTTATTCCAACTGAAACTAAAAATACTCCTTATTTATACCCCTATGGTGCTTAAATTATTTTTGTACACCCTATGGCCCTTAACCATACACTTATACCCTAGTGGCAATGAAAATTGCATATTACATCGCTAAATATACACTTTGCGACAATTAAATGTTTCATCACTAAAAAATTCAGTCATATACTCCGTGGGCCTCTAGCGTACGAATTACATAATTCAAGGGTCATAGAGTTACAAGAATTAGTTAAAATGCCATAGAGATACAAATGTGATGATTTAAGGGTCACGAGGATTATTTACTTAAAGTTCATGTTGAGTAATGCATTACACAATCATAAAAATAGTACACAATTAATTTTTGGATAGACCTAGATTTGAACATTAGAAATTAAGGGGGACTAGATTTGGTGGCTCAAGCTATGAACTCAGGCTACTACTCAGCCGCCGTGGAATCTATGAAGCAATTTTGCATGGCCCTTCCCCTCATTCGCTTCCTCCCCTTTAACCCTCTCCCAGTATCGAGTTGTCTCCGCCTCCATTCCCTAAAGTTTTAATTATGATGCCTCCGTCAAAGAGTCTTTAATTGGGTGCCTTGAGTTGCATTGTTAGAGATAGTTCAAGTTTAATCCTCAAATATTTTGGTTCCAACATTTCAGTTTCATCTGTTTATATGGGCGGAGGCTCTCGTGATTAGAGAAGCGTGCATCTTTTGTTTGAATGCCGGGATCCAAAATGTCATTTGGAGAGTAATTTATGTATATATATATATTCATTTGTTAGGTTATTTTGATGAAGGAAAATATGGGATAAGAGGAGAAAAATCCCTCATATGATCATATGTATACAAAATGTCCAAGATAAGATATTTTAATATGATAACGACATATTTTACTACCATAAATAAAAACAAGTATATAGTTAGAATTAATTGCATGAGATTTGACATATGTACATGATAAATGTCCAAAACTGTTATTTAAACCCACAAATAAAGTATGCTTAAAATGTTGAGTAATAATATTTATTTTGCTTTTTGTAGGGAAGAAGTAAAATGTGAGAAAAAGTCCAAAAAGATGGAAGAAGTCAATTAAATATCAAAAAGGAAGAGAAAAAAAAAACTCCAATTCCATATTATCTTTCCTAATTCAAATATAACTCATTTTTCTCCATCTTAATTAAAATCCTAATTGAATTTATATTTATCATTTCTTTTCCAATTCTAATTTCCTAAATTTATTAAACATCTATCTCTTATTCCTATATATAATAGACATATTCACTAGATCTAAAATGACAGGTAGAGAGAGATACAAGAGATAGAACACATAGCATATATATATATATATATTATTAGAGAGTTCCGGAGAGAGAAAATCCCCATATATTATCTATTTTCACATACTAGTTGTCGTGGGACCGAAGTATCGAAGGTGAAGGATTGGACAGCTGATTTAAGGTAATTTTTTATAATTAATTTGTCGTTGATTTATTCTGCACTTAAATGCATAAAAACCCTACTTCTATGTAAAATAATTAAATTAGTATAATGAATAAGTAGGAATCGATCCAAATTTAAGTTAGTACCCTAAAAATAGGAAAGTTTGTTGAAGATTCAATATTTTAGGAACTAAGATTAAAATAGTTTTAAAATTTTTATTTTGAAATTATCTAAACTAAACTAATTAAATTAAATTAAATCAAACAAGCAAATAATCAATGATAAGAAATCCCAAAGAAAGAAAATCCACCACCATGGATATAAATAAAAAGTATCTAAATTATATTTTTAATATTCATCCCTACTATATAAACAAATTCATAATAATCATAATTCTTTTTTTAAAACTAATGTAAATAAAAATAGGTATCGTTTGTATCTCTAATTATGGTGATCATAAGAGATCATTCCTTTATTTTAAAAACAATTAAAGTACTAGAAAGAAAACACTCATTGTAATAATGGTAATTTCAAAATCTATTTTAATTCAAGACGAATAATTAAAAATTAACTAGAATTAAATTAAGCACATTACATCTACGGCGGTTTCATCCTCCGCTTTGGGAGATAATTTAGCCAAGCATATTAAATAAAGAACACATAAAAATAAAATAATAATTTAACATTAAAACTAAAATTAAATTATTCGAATACAAGCTATGGAAAAAAAAACAAACTAGAAAGCGTCTCTAATTATGATGTTCGAATTGACGTGTACCGCATAGCTTAACATTGTCCACTCATTCACTTGCAATACTTCAACATCACGACAACTAATATATGGAGAATTTTCTCACTCTAAAACACTCTAATAATATCTATATTCTATGTATTCTATCTATCTATTGCGTATCCTCTAAAACATTCTAATAATATCCATATTCTATGTATTCTATCTATCTATTGTAAATATGCAACTCTTCCCGTAGACCTTCAGGTAATTCTTCAAAAATTAAATTATTGTTGCTATGCATTGAACCTTTATTTTTGATGGGGGTAAATATTAATTTACCATTGGCCTACAAAAGTAAAAAATAATTTTACCATTGGCCTACAAAAATAATATTCTCCACTTTTTTTTTTTTATTCCTTTAGATAATTATTTAATTTCCTTTAAATAATTATCCCACTCCATTATATTCCACACTTTCCTTTAGATAATTATTTAATTTTCTTTAAATAATTATCCCACTCCATTATATTCCACATTTTCCTTTAGATAATTATTTAATTTCCTTTAAATAATTATCCCACTCCATTATATTCCACACTTTCCTTTAGATAATTATTTACTTTCCTTTAAATAATTATCCCACTCCATTATATTCCACCAAAAATATATACTTTCTCTCCTATATATTTTGTTAAAAAATAGAAGGGTCATATACTCTCTATTTTCATACCCCAAAAAATAGAAGGGTCTTATACTCTCTATTTTCATACTCCAAAAAATACCAAAAACCCTTATACACTCTCTCTCCTACACAGTTTATTATTTATTCTGTTGAAATATTTGTAATCCTAATTCTATACTTATAAATAGAATTAAGGAAATTATAGAGAGAGAGAAGTTGGTAGCTTGTATTATCTTTCAAATTGATCGCCTTTGAGCTAATATAAAGCAAGCACACACAAAAGGAGGACCTACCACTGGAATAGCATAAGCGCTACCGGGGGAACCTACCTTAAAAAAAAAGTCATGTGTTCATCATTGCGCTGCATTTATTTTTTTTATTTACCGATATTCGCTTATTGATTGGTTAATTATCTATCTCTAGATTTTGACACCATCATTTTTGAACTTGAATAATTTCAACTTTACCAACTTGACTAACTCCTCATGTATTAAATTTAATGCACCTTTAGATCTTTCTATTCCTCCTTCTTGAACTTTTTACTTCTTCTCTATAAAAGACAAAACAAATATTATTCCACTTCATTTTAAGTATTAATTATATACTAACAAAATATTATTTGTCGGTTTAAATAACAATTTTGGGTACTTTTCAACAGCGTAAAGCCGCGTGGTACACGCTAGTTCGAGCATTATAATCAGGGACGCTTTTTAGTTTTCTTTTAGTTTTCTATAGTTTGTATTTAAATACTTTAATTTTAATTTTAATGATGAATTATTATTTTATTTGTATGTATTCTTTAATTAATATGCTTGGCTAATTTCTCCCCCAAAACGGAGGGATGAAACCACCATGGATGTAATGTGCTTAATTTATTTCTAATTAATTTTTAATTATTCTTCCCAAATTAAAATAGATTTTCAAATTACCATTATTTTAATGTTTGTTTTCTTTCTAGTACTTTAATTATTTTAAAAATAAAGGAAGGATCTCTTGTGATTACCATAATTTGGAGATACATGGCGATGCACATTGTTATTTACATTAGTTTTAAAGAAAGAATGATGGCAATTTTAAATTTGTTTATGTAGTAGGGATGAATATTAAAAATATAATTAGATATTTTTTTATTTATATCCATGGTGGATGATTTTCTTTCTTTCGGATTTTTTATACTAATTATTTGCGTGTTTGATTTAATTTAATTAGTTTAGTTTCTTAGTGTAGATAATTTTAAAATCAAAATTCAAAAACTATTTTATTCTTGGTAACTAAAATCTTGGATTTCGACAAACTTTCCTATTTTTAAGGTATCAATTTGGATTTGTATCAACTCCTACTTATTCGTTATACTAGTTTAAATATTTATATAAAAGTAGGAATTTTATGCATTTAAGTGCAAAACAAATTAATTTTAAGAATTCCCCTTAAAAATCCATGTTTTAGTTTTTTATCCAAAAATTAACTTTACTTCACACTTTTCAAAATTTATTTAACATTACTTTCTCTCTCATAAAATTTTAAAAATACCATAATTTTAAATCCAAAAATTAGAATTAGATAAAAATACATATATACATATATATATATATATTTGAAACATACTCATCGAGATCTGTAAAACAAGATCCATTTTAACTATTTTTTGAGTTTTTTTCATGAGCTTTTTTTGAATTGGTTGAAAAGAACTCCAAAAAAAAACCCCATTCACTTTTCAACATACTTTTACACTTCCTAAAAACTTAACTCAAAAACTCAATTTAAAATATCAACCAAACAAGCCCTAAATATTTTTTTTGGACCCTCCTACTCCCTCTCCAAGTCTATTTTATTTATTATTTTTCTTTAGTTTTTCTTATTATTTTTATTGTTAATAACACGAAAAAAAATTTATTATTATTTTTGTTTTTTATTAAAAAAATTTAATTCTGCAAAAAAAAAAAAAAAAAAAACCAGTAACTTGGAAAAAAATCTGAAAAAAAAAAAGTTTGAAAAATTTATTTATTATTATTTTCAATTATTTTTAATATTTAGTCTGAAAAAAAAAGTAAATTCAAAAAAAATCTGAAAAAAAAAAACATAAAGTTCAAAATTTTAAAAAACAAAACAAAACAAAATAATTTCCTTTTTTATTTGTTTTTACCTTTACATTAGATAATTTTGGGGTTTTTTTGGTTCCCTCTTACATTTAGGTTAGATAATTTAAACGCTTTGCACTGAGGTCCCTATATTTTATTTTTTGTTTTATATATTTGCTTCTTTATTTGTGCATATTTTGTTTAGCATTTGCATTAAAATATTAGTTAAGGGCATTATTCTTATCAAGAAAAGGATTGAATTTCATCACTAATTCTTGCCACCTTGGTTAAAAACCACCATGCATTTGTTAAACTTCAAGCCTTGAATTTATTAATTTAAAATTAATTAGATAGTGCAAGATAATTGTTGGCTAGTCCAGTGAGTACTTTTTTGATTTAGCAGCACCTAGGTAAGTTCTGTCAAAACAGCAAACCGCTGTCGAATGTAGCTGGGTTTTAAGTGGAACTGCTTATGACTCTTCCAGTATTTCCTAGGAACTTAACCGATTGTTAGAGTGGGAGCCTTAACTAGTAAGCTTTCAATTTTCTCGATAAGAATAAGAAAAGCCTAGGTCATTAATTTTATTGAAATACTCAGCCCGCACTAATTTGAAGATAATAAATTCATTGCTTAATTAAATTATTTTTAGGATTTGCTTGCAACTAAGATTTTACGCAGTTTATGCAACTTAGAAATGGTTGAATAATTAAAAGACAACTAACATTTCCACCTGAAAATCTCACAATGGCAGCCAACAATCTACATTAAACAATTATTTGGCTATTTTCACAGCTGAGCCTCCTATGTGCATTACCCTTCCAACCACTATTGCTGCTCAATTCGAAATTAGGCCTAGTACCTTTAAATGCTACTTAAGTTCCATGAGCTTGATAATAAACAACCATACATTCACTTAGGGAAATTTCTTACAATCTGCAACACCTTTAAGAACCAAAGTCTAGATGATAATGATGCCAAGCTTAGATTATTTCCTTTATCATTAGAAGATAAGGCAGTCCTGTGGTTGAATTATCTTCCTCCTAATTCAATCACAACATGGGGACAACTAGCTAGGAAGTTTATATATAAACTTTACCCTATGCAAAAGACTGAATCAATAAGAGATGATATTAGTACATTTAAGGGTAAAGTAGATGAGGAATTCTATGAGAGACGTGAGCGTTTTATTACTTAAATGTCCACACCATGGTTTTGATAAAGCAATTCTTGTCCATTTCTTCTATAAGGGTCTTTCCCTGATGAATCATACAATGATTGAATCAAAGCACAAAGGCAAATTCAAAGACCAAACTCCTGATCAAGCCTATACATTTTTAGAGGAATTAGCTGAGAGTCCACAAAACTGGAAGTAGTGAATACATGTCTTGTAACGAATATACCCCAATTAAGAAACCAGACATGTATGAAGTCAAAGCTGATCCAGACTTAAAATCTGTCATAGAGAGTCTAGCTACTAGTGTTCAAAACTTAAGTAAGAAATTTGATGCATTTACTATCTTGACTAGAAACCACCCAAGTTCAGTTTTAAGTGTCATCAACCCATGTGGGTTGTGTTCTAGCTTTACTCATACTACTTAAGTCTGTCTTGTTTACTGCTCTGATTCTGATGCACAAATGTATGTATTTAATACTTTTGGCAATAGATACCACCCTAATATGCGATTTCACCCAAATGTTTCCTGGAGTCAAAATGTTTTTTCACAACAAGAAAATATAGGTGGTCCACCAGGTTTCCAAGGTCCACAAAATAGGTCAGTTCCTCAACAAGTTGGACCAATCATCCCACAACAACAATTCTTCCAACATTAAATTAACGCTAATAAGGATTTAATTTTTTATCCTATGCGAAATTACAATACTCCAATCCCATCCACTAATAATTCACCTAATGTTGAAGACACTTTTAAAATGCTGGCAACGACCATAAATCAATCCACATAACAAGCAAATCAGAGGATGTAAAAGTTAAAACATAATATTAACATTTTAGCTAAAATCCAACTACAATCCCAACAATCTGTTCAGTTTTGTATGTAAAAGTTAAAATATGATGTATGTTAATCAACATGTTGATATAGTTTTGTATGTCTCTTGAATACATATATGCATGTTATGCTTCTGTTTTACATTATCATACACTACATGAGTATCATGGTTGTTTATTCAATGTTATGTGATTTACCTAAATTCATTATTTTATTATTTATATTTGACCAACTTTAACTAGTCTAAGGTGGGTCAGTGACACTTCAGGTTTTAATTACGGGTGTTATCCTGCTAATTAAGGCGGGGGTGCCACACAACAAGGATCCATTTGAAATTTGAAAGCAAAAGGGAAGAACTGCATAAGCACTTTTGGCATATGTAGAGCAATATATTTGGGGCCGAAATTGATTAGGGAAGGAAAATTACCCAATGCATATTTTTCTTTCTAAAAGAGAAATGCTTCTTATACCAGTTTGAGTTACCGGTTAATCTTACCGACTGAGCTAGCAAGATTATGTGGCTGCTTTGTCCATTATCATCTTTATGTGTAAATTGCATAAAGAACCATGAAGTTCAGCGCCCTTTTCAACCCTTCATTTAAAAGTTCAGTGTTTGCAAATTAAACTCGTAAGTATCAAAATTGTTGTAATTCAAACCTAGGCCAATTCAGACAATTACAAACACTAAAACTTTAACCGGTAAGATATTATACAAGAGTTAAAAAATATAATAGATTGTTCTTCATGTACCAGTATAAGAAGAAATTAAAATATAATGCTTCTTATACCGGTTTAATTAGGATGTGAATTATTTTAAACATAAAAGAAAACTTGAACAAATTAGTTTTGGGATTGCTACTACGTACATGGTAAGAATGTGTCAATCACTCATTGGGTCGAATGGAATGTGATACGGTTCTTTTAACAAATACATGGTGGCCACATTGGATATGTCAGTTTTTATGTCATATATAGATGTCTTCCTAGAATTAGAGCATCTCCAATTCGACCATGAATTGGACAAAAATAGAGTGTCATATAGAGAGTGAGTTAAAAAACCCATCTCCAATACAAATATGGATAATGACCATGAAGGTGATGTAGCAAAAAAAAAAGGGAAGATGTTTTTAAGAGCTCATAGACAATATCTAGATGCCACGTCATCATTTTTACTTTAACATATCATTTTTTAAACACCATTGGAGATAAAAAAAAAAAAAAGACTATGAGCAAGTTTTTTAGTGCCACCTAGGAACCATATCTTTAGACATGCTTACATGTCAATATTTTTGGTATATCTAATTCATACTAGCATTGGAGATCGATGCTCTTATTGTATATAGTATCCGTTATGTTCCCTAACATATTGTAGATGCTTTTCTTGGTATATCCAATTCATACTCGCATTGGAGATGCTCTTTTTGGTATATATATATATCGTAGATTCAAATTGTTTTCTAACATGAATTGATTACTAATAATTTAATTTGCAAGTTATGATATATATATAAACCATAAATGGTAGAGATATATTTTATGATTATTTTTATAAGTAGATGTCTTCCATCATTCGTTATTTTTTACGGAATATTTTTCTTCCTTAACCCATAAAGAAAAAATTTCCGCAGAAAAAGTTAAAAATTAAGAAGATATTACTTATTTCAACTTATATTTCAATTTTTCATAAAAATTAACTGCTTTTGTTGTTATTTTTTAAATTTTTATCAAACGTACTCTTATAAGAAAAGGAAAGATATATATATAAGTCCACCTAAATGAGGAAAAGAACACCCTAATGGCAGGGAGTTGGCCCTCTGCTATCCTCTAGTCAAATAATCCTCCAATGTGTATGTATATATATAGTCAGCCAGTCTGTCTGTCAGTGTTTCAAGTGGATCACTAATTAATAATTTTGGTCAAGATAATATGATCCAAAAGTGATTTCCAATTATCATTGAAAAGATTACGTACAAACAATTACAAATGTTATAATACATATGTTAACAAAGGAATATCAGGTTTAATTAATTGGTATATATTACATATGCAATGTTATATATGTTTTATGTATTATAGCTAGCTAAACAAATATAAATAGACAATGGGAAATAGCGAAAACACAATCTGTCTCCCGCACTAATAGACTGTAACGCCCCGAATCCCACACCTCGGGGTAGCAAGGACGCTACGATATCCGCCTATCGGGCGGATATAAATTTGGATAATGGACGCATATAAGACCAACTGAAGTTCCCTAAATATAAATCTTAAAATGTGATGCACTTATACGATACAAACTGTTAACCAAACCACATGCCATTATCAAATCTCGTTAACTATAAAAGTCATAAATACATAAAACCATAAATTCTCTACAAAATATTATTAACAAAACCCAAAAGAAACAAACCAAAGTCCTCTACATGAATACTACATAAGGTCTAGTTGGTACCAAGGATCTAGTCTATTGCATGTAACCTCATCCATTCCCCTTTTCCTTGTCATCTACTACACGATCAGATTGTGTACCTGTGGAGGAAAGACGTGAGCTAAAAAGCCCAATGGAAACACGAGGGTGAAATTAGACTAACAATTGAACTATTAAAGTTGCAAACAAGCCTAACAAATGAGGCTCCAAAGTATAAGGGAATTCAATGAAGAACATAATCATACCTCATTAAACTCATATAAGAATCATAAACAATGTTGGCACTTGTTAAAGAAGATATAATTTATAAAATCGACGCATTTAATTTTATTGTGTAGAGGATAAGTGGCCGAATATAAATTCCAGACAGACTAGTAACATATACATAATGAATGGTTACTCCGTAAATGCTAATTTGGTGGTCCCCATTCCAGGGGCTCCTCACCCCATGGCGGTGGCACCTCTTCCTTGCTTCCGTACACGGTTTCCGGTTTTTGCATCCAAGGGGCTCTCCGTCCCAACTTACAAACCAACCACAAGTACAAGCACAAGTACAATATCCATAGAATACACAATTTACATTAAATGTGTCTTTAAACCAAGTTTAGGTGCCAACACTAAAGTAAATTCCATAATCAATTTTCAAAGTAAACTTATTCAATTATACCAATAGTTTATGGGCAAGGTGTACTAGGATGAATTCACTGTTCATCATCAAAACTTGACTTCAAAACCCATATAACAATCATACTTGCAAGTTCATATATCAAATACCATCATTATGCTAAATACTTGTATTTACCCACAACTTCATTGTTCAATTAATAGAAATTTAGAAAATCATCTCTTCTCTAAAATAGAAAATTTAGGGTTCATGTGGGTGAAACTCAAAATTAACAATCTAGAGTATAAAAAATGTAAATTAGAGTAGAGAAGAGAAGTTTACTCATTTTCCCGCCTCAAATAAAGGATTGATGAAGAATTGGAGTAGTTGAGCATGAAAAGCTTGAAGCATTCCTGGGTGAATTGAATAATTCACAGGAGGAGGAGGATGAAATCTTGTTGATGATGTTGCTAGCTTGTGATTTCTAGTAGTAGAATGGATTTAGTGGTTTAATTTGTAATGAATTGAGGTTTTAAGATGAAGGAAAGGGAGAGAAGAGATTAAGTGGAATAAAAAGGAAAATCACCAAAATGCCCCTGTTTTCGCGTCACTGTGCGTTACATGCAACTTTGGAGCTAATTTTAAGCTAGTAAATGTTTGAACTCGAAAATTTTCATTCGGAAGATGTTTTATTTCTCCGAGTCTTCTTTTTAACGATATAAAGAACGCCAAAATCAGAGTTCTGAGCGAAAAGATATGATCGAAATGGTAACATTGCACAATTGTCTAAAATATGTTTATTTCTCTATAATTTGTAGGCTAAACATTTAAGAATATAGAATAATTAAATGTATCATAATAAAGACCAAGATGGATAAAACAAAGCGAATTACGACCAAGAGTGTAAATGGTGGGAACACGGTAATCAAACCCGAACATAATTATCAAGAAAAATTATCTCAAATCATATCCAACTTATGAAAATTGTATGACAAGTATTAAAATAAAAAATCAAACTCATATAAACGTATAAAACAAGGATGCTCATGCTGAAATGCAAATGCAAATGCCACGGGTATTACATAGACAGAGATATAACTTGAACAAAAAAATTAATATTAATTATAAATGGTATAGTAGTTGAGTATATGTTATTATATTACATAAAGGTTGATCATTTAAAAATCGAAAAATATTACATAAAGGTTGATCATTTAAAAATCGAAAAGTCTGACACAGTTTCAATGTGACCCCCAATGTATACCTCTCCTAGTATACATGCCAAGTTTTTTCGTTGGTCGTTAAATAGTTGCACCTTTTTTTTATATTTTTTTTTTGCAGTACTGAGTATCTCTTAATATTGGATTTGTTCAAGTGGCAAGTATATTCACCTTTCAAGTTTTATGACATGAATTCAAATTCCAACTTATGCATTATTTTCTAAACTTTTTTTGGCACAATAGAAGTATTTTTGTAATTTCAGAGACATACAAAAAACTCTTTGTTTTGTTCTTGTTTTATATATATAGTATAGAATTATAGATAATATGACATCAAACAACTGCAATTGCATCATTCAAAATAGGCACAAATTTCACTGCATACATACATACAAAGAGTGCTCCAATAATATGTTGATCTAATCACCAACGTTTATTATATTTGTTATACGGGCTATGGAAACCACACCATTTAATACTTCATGTGCCATACATATTAAATTTCCCCCCTCAACGAACATAAACAGATCATGCATGGACATGCTTTACTCATCTCACAAAAGATTAATGGATCCTAAATAACTCTGAAAAATCAGAATCCATGCACCCCTTTACTAATTTATTCCCTTACACACTACTTGTTATAAATGAAATAAAAAGCACAAAAAAGTGGATACCCCTCGCTTTATTTCCCTTCGCGCTCGGAAAGGTTTTATTTTATTCATTGGTGGCACCATTGGCCTTACTGTAGACAGAGAGGTGGACACCGGGACTATGGTGAGTTAAAGACGAATTGTGGAGAGTGGAATTTTTCACACCCTGCACACTACTGTTGATCTCAAATCCAACTCCTGGATTTTGATTTGAATTCCCTTCTTTGTCACTTATATCTATAGAATATCCTTTCTTCCGAGAAGAGCTCAACTTCACGGTGGCCCCTTCGTTATCACCTGCAAGTGTTATAACCATCACCCCCGAGTCTTTAGAATCTGAATAATGTTTCTTGTTGATTTCGCATGGTGGAGATGGAGGCAGAGAAATTGGGCTTGTTTTAGGAGATTGTGAAGGGGTATTACTTGGGTGAGATTTGTTGTTTTTGGGAAAGGAATTTGGAGTTGTAGGAGGAGCAGTGGTGATGGTGGTAGGGACAGTGATAGATACACTAAGTGATGCTTGAAAAGATGACGGAGGTGGTGATGGTTTAGGGGATGGTGACACAAGCTTTGGGACATGAGAATTTGGCAATGGAGACTTAGGGGTTGAGAATATTCTTGGTTGAAAAAGAGGTGGTACCGAAGAAGAAGGGATAACCGGAACAACTGCAGCTCGTGGTGCTGCTGCAGGTGGTGCAGCTGTGGCAGAAAGAGGAGGTGGTGCCACAGCAGCCGATGGTGGAGGTTGAGCAGTTATAGGAAGCCAAAGGTTTTGGCCAAATGTAGTAGATCGAGTCATAAAAGATGGTCTTGGCTGTGGAACTTGGTTAGAGGGTTGGGCTGGGGCTGGCAATGAAGCTGATAGGAACCGTGGACGGGCTGGAGCTTGCTGGCTTGCCATTAACTTGTAGGTTAGAGTACCGAAAGAGCACTCAAGTAACCGTTTAGCAAGCAACTACTCTAGACAAGAAAACAATTCAATGAATGGGCACAAAGTGAAAGTTTAGATGTATACTTTTATATATAGTTTAGCAAAGTCATAAATATTTAATTAAACATGTGACAAATCCAGGAAAACATAAGGGTATCAGATTCAGCAAGCACCAATATACAGCTAGTAAGATCATTTTCATCGTTAATTGGTGCATGCATATCAGCTCTTGGCACAGGAAAGAGGGGAAGGGACATTCGATCATCTCGAAAAGCTGTAAAATGGGTTTTGCTTTTTCTGGTCCAATGTACTCATTTACCTGGCAGCAAAATCATTAGACCATCTAATTAACTCTTTAAGTGCAAACTACGGCTGAAAATTCTTGGACAATTACCGGGACTCATATGTTCCTAGCGTATGGCTGCATATAATATTCTTTTTATAGCTTTTTGTTTATTCTAAAAGTGCGTATTCATCCATCACAAGCATAAAATTTGGCATACTTCAGACAAATTAACACAAACACTTTATTGAGATTCATACTGTAAAATTAACAAAAAAGGGTTGTTCTGGGTTCTTAGGTATTACTTTTTACATACTTTTGCTTGTAAAGATTTAATGTTGTCTGTTCAATCTCCCAGTTACCCTTTAGCTGTCTTTCAACTCAAGTTTCTTCCAGACGAATTAATGCAGCAAATTATTTCCATTCCTTCAATTTGGCCAACCCAATGAACTGATCAAAATCTTCACTTTGATTTCATGGTTACAGTAGTTATTCTGTTATTCCTTATTTTTTTTCACTTTTACAATCCTGTTGCTAAAATAATATATGTACATTTAATGGGAGATGATTCCTCTCAAAATAGTAGCAAAATAATATAAATGAAAGAATATATGTACATTTAGTGGGAGATGATTCCTGTTTAAACAGTAGCAAAATAATATAAAAGAAATGAAGTTTTGATTCATTGTTTACAAGTCCTCTTTATATTACCAGAGTCGAAATTCATAGATAGCACTTGAAATGCATAAAGATAAACCATCCTCAAATCAGAACCTTCTAAAAAATAGGACCAAAAAATCTTGGTAATAATAGTAGTATTAGTATAAACAGTCCCACCAAACCAAATTAACACAAACACTTTATCGAGATTCTTAATTTAAGATTCACAAAAAGGGGTTTTCCTGGGGTCTTAGGTATTGCTTCTTACACACTTTTGCTTGTTAAGATGTGATGTTGTCTGCTCAATCTCCCTGTTATATACCCTTTAGCCGTATAGATTTGTTTAATTGCATTTAATTAGACTTGGCTGCTCTTCATTGTACTTTTATTTAATTTTGTCTAATAGACTTTAGTTTAAGGATTGAACGGATGAATTCTTTCATGAAATTTGATGGATCAAAAATTTTAGACCGGAGTGGGTGAGATTATTATCTAAAATTTTAATGGTCGAAAATTAATATCTATATCTATACTATATATAAAAGTACGAATAACTTAAGTATTTTCCCCTTTTTTGTAGAGACAAATATACTCTTGATTTTAAACACAAAATTTTAAGATTTACATTATGAAAAAAACAACATAATTTCATATATTTTTATATTATAGTAGAAGTATTCCAAATAAATTTAAACTCTACTTTATTTTGTTAAACTAATTAAACAAGTTAAAATTGTATTAGTATTTTAAGTAAATTTAAACTCTACTTTCTTTGGTTAAATTAATTATATAAGTTGGAGTTTGTACTAAATTAAGTGTTTTCCTAAACTCAATGCAGAAATATATATATTTAATAAACTATATTAAAATTTCAAAGCTATTTAATATTAACTCAAACTGTGCATAATAATTCACATACGTTTAATAGAATTAATTATCTACCAATTCTAAAAATTTATTAAAACTATAAAACTCTCTTATATATTTGATCAATTTTTATCATGTATCTATAACAATATTTTTATATAGTTAACCGACTTTATTATTTTCTTATAATTATTAATAAAAATTTACACATGAATGAAACTGAACATCAATGTGTTTTGTCCGTCCATGATGAACATGGTTCTTGGCCAAATGAATAGTGTTTTGCCTATCACATATACATTGACATTCTCCTGAACCATTCCTAAATCACCTATCAAACCCCGAAGCCACGAAGCTTCCTTGTTTGCCTTTGTTGCTGCAATGTACTTTGCTTCCATAGTAGACAACGCCACCACACCTTGCAATATCGACCTCCAGCTAATCGAACCTCCACTAAATGTGAAAACATGCGCCGTGGTTAACCGTTGCTTGTAAAGATCCCCAGCATAGTCCAAGTCAACATACCAGCAAATAATAGACTCCTCGATTCTCTGGTACACCAACCCATTATTCTTCGTCCCTTGTAGGTACCACAAAATCCACTTAACGGGATTCCAATGCTATTTCCCCGGATTTTCCATAAACTTACTAACAATGCTCATAGCCTGAGCAATATCTAGTGAGTACACACCATGGCATACTCCACCTCTTCATCTGTTTCTGGAGCTATAGTTGCCGAGAGTTTGAAGTGCGGAACCAATGGGACACTCGCATGCTTTGAGTGAGGCATAATCCTCCCTTCTTCCTCTCCCTTACTATATCCATTCCAAGAATCTTCTTGGCTCCACCTAAATCCTTCATCTCAAACTCGAAACTAAATTGATCGAGTCTTCACCCAAGTCCATGCTTGTGGGAGTACATCAATTTAACAAACATAAAATCGTTGACAGAACCGTCCCTGCCTGTGATAGTACATCAGCTCAACACTGAATCAAAATTGTTAACGGAACCATCCCTGCCTGTGGGAGTACATCAGTTTAACAAACAGAAAAATGTTGACAGAACCGTCCCTGCCTGCAGGAGTAAATCAACTCAACATCGAATCAGAACTGTTAACGGAACCATTCCTGCTTGTGGAAGTACATCAGTTTAACAAACAGCATATCGTTGACAAAACCGTGCCTTCCTGTGGGAGTACAACAGTTAAACACCGAATCAGAATTGTTAACGGAACCATCCCTACTTATGGGTGTACATCAGTTTAACAAATAGGAAATCGTTGATAGAACCGTTCCTGCTTGTGTGAGTACTTCACCTCAACATTGAATCAGAATTGTTAACAGAACTGTCCCATCTTGTGGGAGTACACCTGTTTAAAAATAGCAAATCGTTGATAGAACTGTCCCATTTTTCTGAAATAGCAAAAATCGTCTCGGGCCAAAAATATTTGTCTTGTAGACAGATGCCCCAGAAGCATCTATCCACAAGACACAAAAAGCATTTGTCTTGTAGACAGATGCTCCAAGAGCATCTGTCCACATGACAGAACCCCCCAGCCCAGCCCATAAATATTTTTCAGCTATAAATACACCTGCACAGACCCCATTTGAAGCTTTAGTAAGCTCTGGGACTTTGAAACAGTGTTTTATAATACTATTCTTCTATTTTCAAGGCTCTCAGATATTTTTATCCCAGTATGACTTTAATTTTTATCTGTATTTATTTTATCAGTTATAATTCATCAGTAAAATTACAAAATCCCGATTTAATCAATCTCGGTCCATGAAGGAATCAATGAGTGTTTGTCCGGTTTAATCTATAAATAGCGGTGCTTACCCAAATATCTAATATGAGAGTACTGGGTTCGTCAATGCTGGTTTAAGTAATTAAACTATGGTACACTATTGACAAATGAATCTCGAGGACTACCGGATATCCGATTTCAAATCAAATTAGCTTTCGAAAAGCCCCGAACTTTATCATAAACACCTGTTTTGCTATCTATCATTATTAAAATTATTTTTGAAATCATACACACCAATTTCTAAAATCAAAAGGACAAAATACGAAGCACATATTTTCAATCCTCACCCCAAATCTCGATTTTCTAAAATTATGGTATGATATGTGATAACATCAATAAGCATACGAATGTTCGTTTATAATTACACGTATATTCTACTTAAAGACAGAAAGGGCGAATTGGGTGTCTAATACCTTCCCGATTCATAACTTAATCCCCAGACCTTTGAATCAACTGGTTTCTCATTGATTGTGTTAAGAGGTCGTTTAATCCATAAATATTCCTCTTCAACACGCAGTTTTGTTTATTTAGTAAAACAAATTGGCGACTTTGATTTCATTTACAAGCCATCACCATTTTTTCCTATAATAAAACGAACTATTTTATAAAATAAACTGGGAAACCAGAGGAATTGTTGCTAATGGGGCCTGGGTCGAAAGCGCGGGTTCTCACACTTGTAATCAGAGCTAGTCTTGTTAATTTTTCTATCTATAAATGCAGCACCGAGCTCTTCCACATAAAAAGAGTAATCCTTATCTCAAAAGAGCAAACATCCTCTCTAAAATCTCTTTGTAATTTGGTTTGATTTTTGTTTGCCATGTGTCATTCTCTTTTGCTACATCATCACTAAGATAACAAAAATATCTCATTGTGTGGTTAACTAGGTTTTGAAAGATTGATAAGCACCCAAAACTGTTATTTTTAATTCCCCAAATGCCGAAATTTAAGTGTCAAAAATTGCATTATATTATCTAATGTTGACATTTAGTTGTTTTGCAGGTTCTTGTCTCAATTTATGTAATTAAATGCTTAACTTTGTTGAATATGTGAGACAGGACACCTAAAGTTGCTCGGATAGTTTTTAAAGCATAACTTTTTGCTCGGAACTCCGAATCATGCGTTTCTTGAGCCTAAAATCAAGAGAATTTCGAGAGCTACAACGTTCCAGTTCAACACTTTTCCAAATTCGGCCATCTTCATATCCGAAATTTCATTGCAATATTCCGGCAGCAAAAGAAAAAAAGAGAGAAAAATATCCCAAAAGTGTGTGTGCCCACTCTCATATTTTTTTAATCTCTCAACCCATAACCCAACACTCCACTACCTAGACAATGTCCACATTATTCTCTTACACACCCCACTCTCTAGACAAAGCCTATTATTCTCTTACACCCCCTCACCCCATTGTCTACTTTTCATGATTATGTTCCTCTCCCATTTCCACACATATATTGATTCATATTTGGCCAAGAGAAGGAGACCACCTACGTGAGTTTGAAAGAAAGGAGGAGAGCTTGGAGCAAGAGAGCTTGTTCTAGAGAGAGAAAATATTTGAGTGCTACATATTTTTCTTCTTCTTGTATTATTGTTTCATTTTATTGAAGAAGATAATATTGTAGAGTGTTGAGAGAAATTCTTTTACTCACATATTTGGAGATATTTAAGGAGCTATTTTATTATTTGTTTTGTTCTTCTATCTTTATGGAAGGCTAATCTCCCTTTCAAGGGGAGAGATGAAGCCTCATTTTTATTTGTGATTTAGAATTTTATAATATTGCATAAATATACTCATTTGTGATTTTTCTTAAATAAGATCTTTGGATCACTCTACATACCATAGGTGATCCCATTTTGGTTTTTATACTTGACTTAAGAGATGAGCTACATACCATAGGATTTTCTTAAGTTCATTTTATTTTCCAAATTTATCTTCTAGTTCTTTAATGTTAATGTAAGTGAGTGACAACCTTGTATTATTATTATTTCTAAAAGAAGAAAATATAGATCTTGAAAGGAAAAATCTCTTATAAACAAATAAATTGTCAAATACTATTTGGTTATCTTTTGGGTTCACTCTACATACCATAGGTGATTCCATTTAATCAAACTAGTATAGAATTTATTTTGGGTATATATGTGCAATAATATATTATTCTAGATCCATTGATAATTTGGTGGTGGATTCTTAACTCTTGAAATCCCTACACTTTATTTCTCCAAGACAACTTTCTCTACTTTCATTACATTTTAGTAGTATTAAAATTATTCCTAAGAAAAGTAAGCATTTCTAAAAGAAAAAAAAATGGTTTTTATTCTAAATCTATTATTTTCTCAACTTTGTTTTCATTGATTCATAAAACAACTCCCGTGGATTTGACCCCTTACTACTACTATCTACGTTACTAATATATTTTGTAGGTACATAAGGGTCTTTGATCAAGCTATTTTTAGCGACGAAGATAGCTCCATATCAAATGGCGCCGTTGCCGGGGAGTTGACGCCAATGAAAATGACGTGAAGACTTTTTGAGATTTGTTAGATTTAGTTGTAATTATTCGATTTGGTTGTAAAATTTATTTTTTTTGGACATTTTGGACTGTTTAAAAACTGTAATATTTATTTATATGGTGTTCTGGGACTGCCCAGATTAAGTGTTAAAAAAAAAAAAAAAAAACCCAAAAAAAAAAAAAAAAAAGGTTGCAAAAGGGAAACTGGACAAAATAGAGACTGCATTTTTGGAAGAAAAAAAAAAAGAATAGAACACTTGAAGACTCTCTATTTTGGGTCAGTAGGACTCTCGGGGACGACTGAAATTTAGGAGAAATTTCCCCCCGATCGACTCAACCGAATCATCACCCCGCTTGCGGGAGGTACATTTTTTATCACTCGCGAATCTCCTGTCAGCGAGTCAATTCCTATGTGCTCTAATTGCTATGTGTTTATTTTTTAGCACATTTATTTTGAATGGTGAATGATGAATAATTGGACCTAAAGCCTAGCCCGGCTATTGAAACGAGTTGGGATTTCATCACCCACTCAATCGCTTATCCATTTGCTTGTGATCCTAAGCCATCATTAATTAAAATCAACTCACTAGCAAGCCAAATAGGATTCGGTGTTCATAGGACCTCTAAAGAAAAGAAGCGATCGGTAGCCACTCCAGTGAGCTCTTCCAAGCCTATGGTAGATTGACTAGTTGGTATTTAAGTGGTGCCTTTGTGACCCTCCAACATATTAGTCCTTCGGCCCTGATTTGGGAGAATTTAATTGGTAAGCTTCTCGGACAATTTTTATTGTTCGTTTCGATCAAATCTGGACAAGAGTAGGAGCACAAAATTTTCAATCAGGTGGTGTCAAAGAGCTCGCGCTTTCCCACCCGCGAATAATTAAAATTGACTACCCTTTCACTAAATTGAAGATAAGAATTGGTTATATGCTATCTAGGAATTCTTTCCTTTATTAGTGTACGTCAACCAATTAGGATTGTAGTCATTTTGTGTCCTATTTTCTTGAACCACCAATCTATTCTTTTTGGAAAATCAAAATTTCACAATATTTATATCATTGGATGCGAAAGTCCAAAAGGCTACTGAACCGATCACGTAGCAATTCAACTCTTGATTCACGAGATACGGATCTCTGTGATCTTATAGTTGACCTCACCCCATTTTCCATAGTCTCGAGTCCAAGTTCACCCACATCTCCTATCGTTCAAATTCCCCATCCGGAAATGGCGGAAGAACGTCCATTGAAAGACTACTTTGCTCCTATCACTGCAAATCCTCCATCTTGTATTGTCCTCCCAGCTACTACAGCTACTCATTTTGAAATTCGTCCGGCGACGATTTCAATGTTACCCAGTTTTCATGGCTTAGACCGAGAGAGTCCATACCCTCACTTGGGAAAATTTCTCAATGTCTGTGCAACCTTTAAGAACCAAAATCTAAACGATGAGAATGTCCGGTTAAGGTTGTTCCCTTTCTCTCTTCATGACAAAGCTTCTTTGTGGCTTAATTCTTTGCCACAAGATTCAATTCGCTCATGGGATCAATTGGCCAAAAAGTTCATGTCTAAATTCTACCCAATGAATCGAACAAATGAAATGCGTCAATCCATCCAAGATTTTCGTCAGAAAGACAATGAACAATTTTATGAAGCATGGGATAGATTTCAGGATTTCATTATCAAATGCCCTCATCACGGCATTGATAAAAGTCGTCTAGTCCAATGTTTTTATAATGGTCTCAGTCCCACTTCTCGTAACATGATAGAGTCCATGCACAAGGGAAAGTTCATGCACCTCACTCCCACTGAAGCCTACACATTTTTAACTGAATTAGGAGAAGATTCACAGCAGTGGGATGCTTCTAATGAATTTTCTAGGTCTGACCCAAGTCTTAGAACTGGTGGTAGGTATGAAATCAAGAGTGACCCAGAGTTAAAGAACTTGATGCAAGGTTTAACAGCTTTGACCAAAACAGTGGAGGCTTTAGCTTGTTCAATGCAAAAGCAAACTGTTGAGCTTACTCCAATCATGAGTGTCCATAGTGAGCCCAACACATTTCCATGCACTGTCTGTTCTAGTGTACACCATACCGCTCACTCATGCCCAACCTTTTTTCCTGAACCTGAGCCAATTATGGAACAAGCCTTTGAGTTTAATAACTTTAGGAAGCCCAATCCGGCTAGTTTCAGCCAGACATACAATTCTGAGTGGAGGAACCATCCTAACTTTTCTTGGAAGCAAGATCAATCTTCGAATCCGCAACACTCACAACCTCAAGTTAGGGGTCCCCCAGGTTTCCAAGCCCAAGCTAGGCAGAACCCAAACCAGTTTCCAAATGATCGCCATCATTTTTCGCATCAAAATGGAAACCATTCGGGAAATCAACAGATTGTCCATTCGTCTAGTCATTCTTATGGTTCTGCGCCTCAGTTAAGTGCTAGTAGAGAGTTGGTTCCTCAACTTCCATATGCTGCCCCTCAACAGCAATCGAAATCAGCTCTCGAAGACCTTATGTTGCAAATTCTCACGCAACAACAACAAACTCTTAATGCCCATACACAAAGCACCTCTCAAGCAATCCAACAAATGCAACAACAGTTGAGTCAATTGACTGCTGAGAGAGACAAGGGTAAATTCCCTAGTCAACCAATTGCTAATCCAAAAGGTAATAGCAAAGAGCCTGTGTATGAGGTTGGTTCCTTTTCTGGTCAAGACCAATTTCAAGGTGAGTTGAAGTCTGTCACCACCTTAAGATCAGGACGGCAAATTGATAATCATGTTGAAATGCCTAATGATTCCATTGAGAATGATACATCTGTCATTCCCAAATTCCCTCCTAGTGAACCAGAAGGTGTGGTTCAAGATACAAATTTGTCGAAGGAGGATTCCAAAGTTTCACTCAAGAAAAAAGAAGGGACTCAACCTAAGGAAACAATTTATGTGCCTCGGGCACCCTTTCCTGATAGGTTAGCATTGACCACCAAAGCGAAGCACTTTGATGAGATTAAGGAAGTGTTCCAAAATGTTCATATCAACATTCCATTCCTTACTGCCATCAAACAAATCCCTTCGTATGCTAAGTTCTTGAAAGACTTGTGTACTGTCAAGCGGAGGACAAATGTCCCACATGATGCTTTCATAGCCGAACAGGCTACATCTGTCATTCAGCAAAAGACTGTTGTCAAATACAAAGATCCTGGTCGTCCTACGATCCCATGCAAGTTAGGTAACAAGTATTCAACTCAAGCGTTACTTGATTTAGGAGCCAGTGTTAATTTGTTACCATATTCTCTCTACCAAGAGTTGGGCTTGCAAGATATGAAGCCCACTCGAGTCACTCTGCAATTGGCAGATCGTTCTGTCAAAGTCCCCGAGGAATTGTTGAGGATGTTTTGGTTAAGGTGTCTGACTTTTATTACCCAGTTGATTTCATAGTTCTAGACACCCAGCCCTCTGATGAAAACTCCATCCCAATCATTTTGGGACGTCCTTTTCTTGCCACTGCAAATGCGCTCATTAACTGTAGGAATGGGTCTATGACTCTTACCTTTGGTAATTTGACAGTGAAAGTCAATATTTTTCAACTCATGAAACATCCATCTGATGTTGAAATGGTAGAAGAAGTGTGTGTTATCGATAGTCTTGTTCAAGAAATGGTGGACCATTCTTATCCTGACGATCCTATCCAACAATGTCTGAATTTTCTTGAATCAGATTTTGATTTAGATGATGCCATGGATAGTGTCAATTCTTTGTTAGACTCCACCACTTTGATAGACATTGATAAATGGATCACTGAGAATGAAACTTGGACAGATTGCTTTGAATCTCTTCATCTTGAACCAATTCTTGGTATAGATACTGGCCCTAACAGTGTGGTTAAGTCTGATTGCGAGTCAATGCTTGCAACTATGCCTGAAACTGAGTTCACCAATGTTCAGGATTCACAAAAAAGTTTGGACCTAAAGCCATTGCCTTCTGAGCTGAAATATGTCCATTTAGGTTCAAATCAAACTCATCCAGTCATCATTGCCTCCGACTTGACTTCCGAGCAAGAAGTTAATCTAGTCGATGTTCTAAGAAAGCATAAATCAGCCTTGGGTTGGAACATATCTGACCTTAAAGGTATCAGTCCGACTATTTGTAGTCATCGCATCCATTTGGAAGATGGTGCAAAAACTTCTCGTGAGCCACAACGTCGATTGAACCCAGTCATGAAAGAAGTTGTTCGATCAGAAATCCTTAAGTTGCTTGATGTAGGAATCATATACCCTATCTCTGACAGCCAATGGGTCAGCCCCATTCATGTTATTCCAAAGAAATCTGGTATCACTGTTGTAAAAAATAGTGATAATGAGCTAGTCCCAACCAGAATCTCGACTGGATGGCGTGTCTGTATTGATTACCGAAAGCTAAATAGTGTCACAAGGAAAGATCATTTTCCTCTTCCTTTCATAGACCAAATGCTTGAGCGACTTGCTGGACATTCTTTTTATTGTTTCCTAGATGGATATTCTGGGTACAATCAAATTCCCATTGATCCTCAAGACCAAGAAAAAACTACTTTCACATGTCCATTTGGCACATTTGCCTATTCACGCATGCCATTCGGCTTGTGCAATGCACCTGCGACTTTTCAAAGGTGTATGATGAGCATTTTCAGTGATATGGTGGAACGATTCTTAGAGGTCTTTATGGACGATTTCTCTGTGTATGGCTCATCCTTTGATCAATGCCTTTCTCATCTGACCATGGTGTTAGAACGATGCCAAGAAAAGAATTTAGTTCTTAATTGGGAAAAATGTCATTTCATGGTAAAAAAAGGTATTGTTTTGGGACATGTAATCTCTTGCAAAGGTATTGAGGTCGATAAGGCAAAGGTTGATTTAATCTCCTCTTTACCAGCTCCTAGGTCAATTAAGGACATCCGTTCTTTTTTAGGGCATGCCGGTTTCTATCGGCGATTTATCAAGGATTTTTCTAAGATAGCCCGACCTTTGACTAATCTTCTTTCGAAAGACGTGCCTTTTGTCTTCAATGAAGCTTGTGTCATTGCTTTTGAGCGTCTTAAATCCGAGTTGATCTCAGCTCCGATTATTCGACCTCCTGATTGGGATCTCCCGTTTGAAATCATGTGCGATGCATCTGATTATGCCATTGGGGCTGTTTTGGGGAAGAGAGTTAATAAACGTTCTCATGTGATTCATTATGCTAGCAAAACTCTCAATCCAGCCCAACTCAATTACACAACGACTGAGAAAGAATTGTTGGCGGTCGTCTTTGCCCTCGACAAATTTCGTGCATACCTTCTTGGATCTCCAGTCACTGTGTACTCTGATCATTCGGCATTAAGGTACCTTCTAAGCAAAAAAGATGCCAAATCTCGCCTCATCCGTTGGATCCTCTTGCTCCAAGAATTTAACTTGGCAATCAAAGATAAAAAGGGTACTGAGAATGTGGTCGCTGACCACCTGTCTAGACTCACTGCTATGTCTGAAAATGGCCATTTGCCTATATCCGAGTCATTCCCTGATGAGCAACTTTTTGCTATTTCTCAGTCACCATGGTTTGCTGATATTGTCAACTTTCTTGTCACTAACCAAATTCCCATTCATTGGACAAAGCAAGACAAGTCCAAATTCATGTCCATGGTCAAATACTACTCATGGGATGATCCTTTTCTCTTCAAGTATTGTCCTGATCAAATCATCCGTAGATGTGTCCCCGAGTTTGAGCAAAATAAGATCCTTTCATTTTGCCATAACCATGCATGTGGTGGCCATTTTAGCTCGAAGAAAACTGCTGCAAAAGTTTTGCAAAGCGGGTTTTACTGGCCCACCCTTTTTCGCAACGCTCATGAATTTTGTAAAGCCTGTCCAAATTGTCAACAATTAGGACGGCTATCTCGAAGGCATATGATGCCTCTCACGCCCATCTTGATCGTTGAGATCTTTGATGTTTGGGGGATCGACTTTATGGGCCCATTTCCCCCATCTCATGGTTTTAAATATATCCTTATGGCAGTCGACTATGTCTCCAAGTGGATAGAAGCGATACCCTGTTACACAAATGATCATCGAGTTGTTGTGAAATTCTTGAAAGAATATGTCTTTGCTCGGTTTGGTACTCCAAGAGCCATCATCAGTGATAACGGTACACATTTTTGTAACCGTAGCTTTGAGAATCTCGTTAAGAAGTATGGCATAACCCATAAACTTGCTTTGGCGTACCATCCCCAAACCAGTGGCCAGGTAGAAGTTTCAAATCGTCAGATTAAGCAAATTCTTGAAAAGACAGTCAATCCAAGTAGGAAAGATTGGTCTTTGCGACTTGCAGATGCTCTTTGGGCATACCGCACCGCCTTCAAGACTCCTATAGGCATGTCCCCTTATCGCTTAATCTTTGGTAAGCCCTGTCACCTTCCAGTCGAACTTGAGCACAATGCATACTGGGCTATCAAAACCCTTAACTTTGATCTTGATAAAGCTGGTGAGCAAAGAAAGTTGCAACTCAATGAACTTGAGGAATTACGAAATGATGCTTATGATCTGTCTAAGAAATACAAGGACAAAATGAAATGGATTCATGATCATAGCATATTGCGAAAAGAGTTTCATCCTGGACAGAAAGTGTTATTGTATAATTCTCGCCTGCACCTTTTCCCTGGTAAATTGAAAACCAGGTGGGAAGGACCTTTCACTGTCCAATCTGTCACACCTTATGGTGCCATCACTGTTGAAAATCCGAAAGATGGTACTACCTTTCAGGTCAATGGTCAAAGATTGAAACCATTCTTCGAGCTTAATTCATCTCTAGTAGAGCAAATTGACCTTGTTAATCCCATGTGCCTTGAGTAAACATCATACTAAGGGGTTGTTGTTATCTTTCCGCCCTCTCTGTACTCTTATTCTAGCTCTATCATTTTTGAGGGTGTGTCTGCTTTGTCTGGCTGAAGACATTAAACTTAGCGCTTCTGGGAGGCAACCCATTGAGTGTGTTTCTGAGTATCAGTCTTATCCTGTTTGGGGGTGGTTTTTACTAATCCACCCATGAGTTATATATGATAGACTTGTGCAATTGTTTCCATGTCTTTTGCTTATCCAGATTCTGATGGATACTTTTCACGGTTCAACTTTCGAATCAGGTAATTACGGTAATTTTTCCAACCTTATGCTTACATTTATATATTTCATCTTTAGCATCGAGGACGATGTTCTCTTTGTTTGGGGGTGGGGTTTTACCAAATTAGTTCCCTTTTTGAAAACTGATTCAGAAGCAACACATTTTCATTAAAAAAAAAAAAAAAAAAAAAAAAAAAGAAAAAGATTTTTCTTTTTTTTCTTTTAAAAGTTTTTGGCGATTCAGTATCTTATCCATGATGAGATTGAATGACGATGATCCATTTTTTAGAAGTCAAGGAATCATAATGTCTAATGTTAGTCTTATAAGCTTTAACGATACCTTTATAGGCATATAAGCACTATCAATTCTTAGAGTTCACATGTCTTTGCACAACGGTTATATCTGTAGTATGTGATTCTCTAATGAGCTAAAAAGAATACTTGTGGAGACTTAAACCCGTGAGTTTAGAGCCTTTCACCTTGTAGAGAGTTATACGCAAACTCTGAGTCACAAGATGACTTAACTTCATTTGGATATCGTCATTAATATCGTTGCATGATCTCATTATTCTTTCATATTTGGCTGACCACTGAGAATGAAATCCTTTTTGAGTTGTGAAACTTTTACCAAGTCAAAACAAAAATTGCCGCATTAAACCTTAGAGATGACATTAGGCCATCATTGCCAAAATAATCCTACCATTTATTTCATGACCTATCCTTGTGTTTGAGAAAAGTATGGTTGATCTGACAAAAGAAATTATTGTTTTCAACATGCAATCGTTTCAAATCGCATAAAAAAAAAAAAAATAAAAAAAAAAAAATAAAAAAAATTGCGATCAACAATAGAGCATGAAAACAAGTGATACTAGAAAAGTCCAAACTCCTTAGAAAGTCTTCAACCTTCTTATACACACATCAACATTCCATTTTCCCTCATCCCACCCCATATAAAAGACCTAGTTGATCTTTGGTGCGGTAGTGTTTGTTAAGGTAATATGTTTAAACAACTTGACATTCTCACATGGTGGTTGGCATTCCTTTCATGAGATCAAATTCTTTCCAATATCCGTCTTTCTTATTTATGCTTGTGAGTTATTTGCTTTGTGTGCATCTACTCTTGTCACTCACAAGCAAAGAGAGAAACAATTAGCCACATCTCGGAGCGATTCAATTTTGAGAGAATATATCTAGTGAGATTTGAAGTCGAAGCGTAAATTCTATAAGGCAAATATAGGGAATCACATCAAAATTATTTAAATGCCGGTTGCAAACACTGAATCTTAAGAAGGATTGTGCCATTTTGGTATTGTATAGCATACAAGCTTCTATTAACTTCGATGATTCATTGTCTTCTCTATAGCTGGATACTTGATATTTCCCTGAGGCAAAATAAGAGAAAGTATCGCCGAAAATAATTTTTTTTTTTTGTAAATACGTTTTGGAAGTTTATGGGTGTCTTCGCTGCAAACCCTTACGAGACTTCACTCGTCCTCTTTGGGTGACTTAGAGGTTTAAAAGGCTTGTTGCACATGCTAAGTGCAATCGAGAATCACCATGGAAAGTGATTCGTTTTGGCTCCTTATCTATTATCTCTCTTTTTGCTTGCGGACTAGCAAAATGCTGTTTGGGGGTGGTGTGATAAGCACCCAAAACTGTTATTTTTAATTCCCCAAATGCCGAAATTTAAGTGTCAAAAATTGCATTATATTATCTAATGTTGACATTTAGTTGTTTTGCAGGTTCTTGTCTCAATTTATGTAGTTAAATGCTTAACTTTGTTGAATATGTGAGACAGGACACCTAAAGTTGCTCGGATAGTTTTTAAAGCATAACTTTTTGCTCGGAACTCCGAATCATGCGTTTCTTGAGCCTAAAATCAAGAGAATTTCGAGAGCTACAACTTTCCAGTTCAACACTTTTCCAAATTCGGCCATCTTCATATCCGAAATTTCATTGCAATATTCCGGCAGCAAAAGAAAAAAAGAGAGAAAAATATCCCAAAAGTGTGTGTGCCCACTCTCATATTTTTTTAATCTCTCAACCCATAACCCAACACTCCACTACCTAGACAATGTCCACATTATTCTCTTACACACCCCACTCTCTAGACAAAGCCTATTATTCTCTTACACCCCCTCACCCCATTGTCTACTTTTCATGATTATGTTCCTCTCCCATTTTCACACATATATTGATTCATATTTGGCCAAGAGAAGGAGACCACCTACGTGAGTTTGAAAGAAAGGAGGAGAGCTTGGAGCAAGAGAGCTTGTTCTAGAGAGAGAAAATATTTGAGTGCTACATATTTTTCTTCTTCTTGTATTATTGTTTCATTTTATTGAAGAAGATAATATTGTAGAGTGTTGAGAGAAATTCTTTTACTCACATATTTGGAGATATTTAAGGAGCTATTTTATTATTTGTTTTGTTCTTCTATCTTTATGGAAGGCTAATCTCCCTTTCAAGGGGAGAGATGAAGCCTCATTTTTATTTGTGATTTAGAATTTTATAATATTGCATAAATATACTCATTTGTGATTTTTCTTAAATAAGATCTTTGGATCACTCTACATACCATAGGTGATCCCATTTTGGTTTTTATACTTGACTTAAGAGATGAGCTACATACCATAGGATTTTCTTAAGTTCATTTTATTTTCCAAATTTATCTTCTAGTTCTTTAATGTTAATGTAAGTGAGTGACAACCTTGTATTATTATTATTTCTAAAAGAAGAAAATATAGATCTTGAAAGGAAAAATCTCTTATAAACAAATAAATTGTCAAATACTATTTGGTTATCTTTTGGGTTCACTCTACATACCATAGGTGATTCCATTTAATCAAACTAGTATAGAATTTATTTTGGGTATATATGTGCAATAATATATTATTCTAGATCCATTGATAATTTGGTGGTGGATTCTTAACTCTTGAAATCCCTACACTTTATTTCTCCAAGACAACTTTCTCTACTTTCATTACATTTTAGTAGTATTAAAATTATTCCTAAGAAAAGTAAGCATTTCTAAAAGAAAAAAAAATGGTTTTTATTCTAAATCTATTATTTTCTCAACTTTGTTTTCATTGATTCATAAAACAACTCCCGTGGATTTGACCCCTTACTACTACTATCTACGTTACTAATATATTTTGTAGGTACATAAGGGTCTTTGATCAAGCTATTTTTAGCGACGAAGATAGCTCCATATCAAAGATTTTTTCACCAACAAAAGTCATTATGTACTATCAATACAATTATCCATTAAGAAATATCTCTCTATAAAATAAATGAATAAATCATGATTGTAGTCGAGATCGAGATGGCCATATTTGAACTTAAAGACTTCTCAAGTATAGATTTTATTCTTCACTACTAAACCAAAGCGAGCAGGTACATAGATGAGGCTGACATAAATTTTAACTCTTAATATTATCAAAAAAATACATACACATATATAGATTAGGTCACCACCGATATCAAATGCACTATCAATTATTTAAAGAGTATCATATATTATATATCTTAGCTCCACAATTCTTCTCCGCCTCTTTCACAATTACTAGCTTTTGTGCATGTGCGTTGCACGTAGCTTTAGTGTTTGACAATGGTTTTTAGTCTTAGTGATAAATATGTAAAAAGAATTTGTAAAAAAAGAAGAAGAAAAAAAAAGAAAAGAAGTTCCATCCAAAGAAAAAGCTTGATAAAGATATAACAAATAAACCAAAAACAATAATATCAAATATCAAGTGTAGAAGGTCATTTAAAATTGTAAGAGAATGGTATAATCAATTAGGTGTACTAAAATTGTAATGCCAAATTTTCGCGGGTGGCCAAGCATAAACCTGTATTGAAGTATATTATATAATTAGTTCATTTATTATTAGTTTAATTAATTGTATTTTTTATTTAACCAATAGTCAATAGACAAGGAATTTAATTAAATTTAAAGCGTATGCAACAAATAATAATAAAAAAACTAACCAATAAAAACACTATTGTCGACCATTAACCAATAAAAAAGCACTAACCAATAAAATAGTAAAAAAAATCATTTACGCAGAGAGAGAACTATTGTCGACCATAAAAAAAGGGAAATGATATTAGCACTCCACTTCTATCCTAAGGCACTCCACTTTTATTTTTAGTGACACTTAGATATATCTTTTGGGACACTTTTTATGTCACTAAAAATAAAAGTGGAGTGCCTTCGGACAAAAGTGGAGTGCTAATATCATTTCCCTAAAAAAGTTATGAAAACACTAACCAATATCCACTGTTCTATTGAACTATTGTTTCATGAAATAGAATTCTTTTATAATAATAATAATAATAATAATAATAATAATAATAATAATAATAATAATAATAATAATAATAATAATAATAATAATAATAATATGTTCAAAGAGAGAGAACAAACTGTGTATATTTCGAGAAGCTATTTATATATCTTGTGTTTTTTGATATGGCTTATGTGTGTATGTATAAGTTTGTGAATTGAAATTGTAGTTGAAATAAATTAGGATGTATTGTAAGAGATGTAATATCATTGGAAGAGTTGGAAAACTAAAATACGTAGAGTTTAAACCAAATTAATATGATATATATCATCGTGAATTTGATTTTGAGTAGAAGATTTTAATTCTATTTTGAGTAGAATAAAAGGAGTAAAAGATATAATTTTGTTTTAATTTTATTTTGAGTAGTACAATGTGATTTTCATTAGTAGAGTAATTTGATACTATTGTGAATTTCATTTTGAGTAGAAGACATAAAATACATATTTTTATGTATTTTGAAAAACTTGATTTTTTTAAAGATTTTCATTAGTAGAGTAATTTGATACTATTGTGATATTTTTTTTAATTTGCATTAGTAGAGTAATTTGATAATATTGTAAATTTCATTTTGAGTAGAACACATAAAATACATAATTTTATTTTTAGTACAACACGATTTTCATTTTGAGTAGGAGATTTTAATTTTAGAATAAAAGGGTCTATTTGTTCATACAAAAAAAGGGAAAACACTTGAGATTATTCATGCTTTTATAAATAGAAGAGATTTATAAAGTATCATATGTGTCACCAAAAACATGAAAGAATATTTAATTATTTTTAATAAAGATGGCATTTAAATGTCACTTTCTTAAAAAGAAAAATTACTTATATTTTAATTTTTTAGAAAAAAGAAAACTCCCTAGAGAAAGACACATTGATATCGGTACGATATGATTATTTAATTTTATTTTCCCTGGGGATTATAATTTTACATCGACACAGATATATATACCTCTTTAAAATACATATATATATATATATATATATATATTATATTTTCCCCTTCAACAAACGTAAATAGATCAGGGACACTCTTTAATCATCTTGCAAAAGATTAATGGATGCTAATTTACTCTTCTCAAGAATAAGAATCCATGCACCCCTTTACTTATTTATTCCCTTACACACTACTTGGTATTAATGAAATAAAAAGCACAAAAAAGTGGATACTCCTCGCTTTAATTCCCATCGCGCGCGCAAAGTATTTATTTTATTCATTGTTGGCACCATTGGCCTTACTGTAAATAGTGAGGTTGACACCAGGACTATGGTGAGTTAAAGAAGAATTGTACATAATGGAATTGTTCACACCTTGCACACTACTGTTGATCTGAAATCCAACTCCAGGAGTTTGATTTGAATTCCCTTCTTCGTCACTTATTTCTACAGAATATCATTTCTTCCTAAAAGAGCTCAACTTCACGGTGGCTCCTTCGTTATCACCTTCAAGTGTTATAACATCACCCCCGAGGCTTTAGAATCTGAATAATGTTTGTTGATGATTTCGCATGGTGGAGATGGAGGTTGAGAAATTGGGCTTGTTTTAGGAGATTGTGAAGGGGTATTACTTGGTGAGATTTGTTGATTTTGGGAAAGGAATTTGGAGTTGTAGGAGGAGCAGTAGTTGGAATTTGGGTGAGATTTTTTTTCTTGAAGCGGGATCAATGCATCGTATATTGAAGGAAAAAGAATGCCGGCAATGACTTGGGTTACCCCAAAGGTAATTAAATAGATATTCCAACATTAGTAAACTTGATTTATATTCATTTTTCTGTTATTACTACAGTTTTATACATATCTCGACACAGTGCCCAAGACAAAAAGGGGATGTAGAATGTGGATACTATGTCATGAAGTTTATGAAAGGACTACTTGAGGAGTCTTCTTCCCACACCATCGAACCAAAGGTAGTTACCATGCTCTCTTAACTAAAGTTATTAAGAAATTTTGCGAATTGTGAAAGATTAACCAATCTACCTCGCATTAAAAGTAAACTATTATTACTTTAATTGTTAAGGTGAGAAGGTTAGCTAAGAAAGAAACTTACACTATGGAGGAGCTAAATGAAGTTTGTGTTGAATTCATCGAATTTATTGTGCAATATATCAACGATGACAGCCTAAGCAAATTATATATTCAATTCCCTTATTTATAATTTAATAAGTGTCGAACACTAATATATATATAATAATATTTTTTGTCGTAGGAATACAAGTAATTGGTGATATGTTTCATTACTCTTGGTGGCACAGTCTTGAAGATGTACGATATATTTTAACGTGCATTTTTTGTTAGCTTTTTAGTTTAAAATCATGGTTAGAATGTCTAAGTACATTTTATATTATAGGAAGTTTTAATATATTATAGAATTGGATTGTTGATTTTTTATTACAATGGTAGATATTTTCGTATTTTCTTGAATTAATACTAGATTGACGATGTAAGCAATTAGCATGTAGGAATAATGACTCGATTCATTTTTATAAAACTTCATTTTTTTTTTATTCATTCTTCTTTGTCAGATTCATAGGTTTTACTTGATGTTGATTGTTTGTTGATTGTAACGATGGGATCACTATATACTACATACCTATTTCATTTGTAATTTGGATTGGAAAGTACAAAAATATAGGCGCTATTTGTTTAGAAGAATTATAGTTTTATGATGGTGTTATAGTGTAAAGTGACATAAGAAAAAAAATTGGGAAAAATTGCCTCATAAAAAATATTATATTATGACGTGTTTTAAAACAACTCATGTCGGCTCAATAAACAAACCATCATAAATAGGCTACATTTCATGACGGGTTTTGGCCTAAAATTGTCATTTTAGGTGCTACCTTTTATGATGGTTGCTTAAACTTCTTATGACACCCACATATATGACGCATTATTTCTAATTGCTAAGTGTCATAAAAACACCCTTATGACGCTTCTTAGCCATCATAAAAGGTCTTTTTCCTTCTAGTGATACTGTGGGATTAGATATAAAACAGCCACCTGAGTAACCTACCTCACAAACAAAAATCTGATCTGTATTATTGCAAATTTACTGTTCATCTTCACTACCTTTGATACTTCTGGTACTGGTTCTACTAACTTGGGCACGTTCTACCTTTGTTGGGTTTGGTTAGATTTATGCCACCCACGCGCGGTTACTTTTGATGGGTCCTTAATAGTATCTTGCCTTAAAATAATCACGTTACATTTAAAACAAAAAATTAAAAAGTACAGTATTAAAATATTTATTATTTTTGGTCATGGGAGTTTTGTATCTAATTATTTGTCGGACTACTAGTTGTGTGGCATGTCCCCGTCATCTTTTTTTTTCCTTGGATAGTATCCTGTGACGTGTTTAAACTGTGAATTAGAAGAAAAAGGAAAAAAATAGCTATAATTTATAAATAACAAAGCCATGGGTAAGGTACATAGATATTACAAGTGTTACGTTCAATATGTTATATACACTCAACAGTTTACACGTACAACAAAGCTGGCCTACCATACTTACATAGCTGTATGATATGTATAAATATATATTTATAGGGTGGGCTATATTGACACACATAAAAACACTCACTAACACTGCATCCTCTTTACTTAGTCCCTAAGGATCGAGTATACGTGCACATACTCAGTACTTGGGGCCGAGTCATTTTTGGGTAAAAAAAATTACACTGGCTCGGCCCCTAAAGACTAAGTATGTGTGCAAATACTCGGTCCTTAGGGGCCGAGTCAATGTCACATACTCGGTCCTTAAGAGTCGAGTCAATGTTGAAGTGTTAGAGAGTGTTTTAGTGTGTATCAATAGTAGCCCCCTATTTATAGTGACACTTTCACAGAGATCATTCAATTTGCAAGCAAGCCACCATTTACATAGATACGCGTGTACATGTTGTTGTTGTTGTTGTTGTATATATTGCAAGAGCAGAACTATGCATGGAATTTCTTTTTCAATGTAAATGCATTTTTCAGCAACAATATATATAATTTCTTTTTGTCTCTAAATTAAAGAATCAATTCTCCATTGATCCTTTTGAGGGCGTGATTTATATCTATATAAACCATAAATGGTAGAAATATATTACTTCAACTTATGCTTTAATTTTTCATAAAAAATAATTTATTTTGTTATTATTTTTTATATTGTTATCAAACGTACTGTTACGAAAAAAGGAAAGATATATAAGTCCTACCTAAAAGAGGAAAGGAACACCCTAAGGGCCGGGAGTTGGCCCTCTACTATCCTCTAGTCAAATATTCATCCAATGTGTATGTATATATACTAGTTTTTGTGCATGTGCATTGCACGTGGTTTTAGTATAAAATAAAGAATCAAATAAACAATAATAAAAATAAACAAATAAACAAAATAATAGAATAATTAGTATGAATTAAAAATAATAACAAATAAACAAAATATAGTATCAAATATACAATTCATTTGAATTTTTTTTATTAACCTAAAAGCCTTGTTTAATTATTTTTGCCAAATAAAGTAGAATTTAAACTTATTCGGAATACTAATTCTAATATAAAAATATATGGAGTTACACCCTTGTAATCTTATACAATTTTATTTAATGTACATCGTGGTTTTAGTATAGAATAAAGAATCAAATAAACAAAATAATAGAATAATTAGTGATGGGGTAAATAATAATTTACTATTGGCCTACAAAAGTAAAAAATAATTTTACCATTGGCCTACAAAAATAATATTCTCCACTTTCTTTTTTATTCCACACTTTTCTTTAAATAAATATCCCACTCCATTATATTCCACACTTTCTTTTAAATAATTTTCCCACTCCATTATATTCCACACTTTCCTTTAAATAATTATCTCACCTACCTAAACAAAAAATTGCCTTTTGCCCTTCATTTTTACCAAATTTACATTTTTGTCATTCTCCATTTACCTATAAATACCTCCTACCATTCATTCATTCAACACACAACAAAAACACATCCTTCTTCTTTTCATCCAACACCATCCTTCTCTTCCAAAATCTATCATTCTCTTCCAAGAGACATAAACCCAAAAAATAGAAGAGTCATATACTCTCTATTTTCATACCCAAAAAAAATACCAACAACCCTTATAAACTTTCTCTCCTATATATTTTATTTATCTTCTTGAAATATTTGTAATCCTAATTCTATATTTATAAATAGAATTAAGGAAATTATAGAGAGAGATTGGTTGCTTGTATTATCATCCAAGTTAATTGCCTTTGAGCTAATATAAAGCAAGCACATACAAAAGGAGGACCCACTTTCAAACCCGTGAGGCAGAAGAAAAGAAATTTTGCTGCGGAAAGGAATTTGGTAGCCAAAGAAGAGGTTCAGAAGCTCCTCCGAGCTGGTTTCATTCGAGAGGTCTACTATCCGAAGTGGCTCTCCAACATAGTGCTCACGAAGAAGCACAATGGGAAGTGGAGAATGTGCGTAGATTTCAAAGACCTTAATAAAGCCTGTTCGAAAAACAGTTTTCCACTCCCAAAGATCGACCAACTTGTGGACGCAACTACAGGCCACGAAATGTTGAGTTTCATGGATGCATACTCCGGCTACAATCAGGTCAGAATGGCTCCAGAAGATGAAGAGAAGACCTCCTTTATCACCAACGAATGCATGTACCGTTTCAAAGCTATGCCATTTGGTCTAAGAAACGCGGGAGCTACCTATCAAAGGGTGATGAGCGCATTATTTAAAGACCAAATAGGCAGAAACATGGAGGTTTATGTTGATGCCATGTTGGTTAAGAGCTTTAAAGCCTCAAATCATGTGGTCGACCTCAATGAAGCCTTTGCAATACAAAAACAGAACGGCATGTCCCTCAACCCAGCCAAATGCACTTTTAGAGTTAAAGGGGGAAAATTCTTGGACTTTATGGTCACTCAAAGGGGAATTGAAGCTAATCCAAAGAAGATACAAGCCCTTATCGACATGAAATCTCCATCCAAACCGAAAGAAGTCCAGAGTTTAACAGGAAGAGTGGCAACTCTCAACAGGTTCATATCTAGAGCAACCGATAAGTGCCACCCTTTTTTCAAAACACTAAAGAAAGCCTTCGAGTGGACTGAAGAATGCGAGCTGGCTTTTCAGCAGCTCAAACAATACCTCGGAACTCCTCTCCTCCCTTTGCGCCCACAAAGGATTTATTCTATTCATTGGTACGTGGCACCATTGGCCTTACTGTAGACAGAGAGGTGGACACCGGGACTATGGTGAGTTAAAGAAGAATTGTAGAGAATGGAATTGTTCACACCCTGCACACTACTGTACGTTGATCTCAAATCCAACTCCAGGATTTTGATTTGAATCCCCTTCCTCGTCACTTATTTCTACAGAATATCCTTTCTTCCTAGAAGAGCTCAACTTCACGGTGGCTCCTTCTTTATCACCTGCAATTGTTATAACCTTCACCCAAGAGTCTTTAGAATCTGAATAATGTTCGTTGATGATTTCGCATGGCGGAGATGGAGGCTGAGAAATTGGGCTTGTTTTAGGAGATTGTGAAGGGGAATTACTTGGGTGAGATTTGTTGATTTTGGGAAAGGAATTTGGAGTTATAGGAGGAGCAGTGGTGATGGTGGTAGGGGCAGTGATAGATACACCAAGTGATGCTTGAAAAGATGATGGAGGTGGTGATGGTGTAGGGGATGGTGACACTAGCTTTGGGACATGAGAATTTTGCATTGGAGACTTGGGGGTTGAGAATATTCTTGGTTGAAAAAGTGGTGGTACCGAAAAAGAAGAAGAGATAACCGGAACAACTGCATCTCGTGGTGCTGCTGCAGGTGGTGCAGCTGTGGCAGGAAGAGGAGGTGGTGCCACAGCAGCCGATGGTGGAGGTTGAGCAGTTATAGGAAGCCAAAAGTTTTGGCCAAATGTAGTAGATCGAGTCATAAAAGATGGTCTTGGCTGTGGAACTTGGTTAGAGGGTTGGGCTGGGGCTGGGGCTGGGGTTGGCAATGAAGCTAATAGGAACCGTGGATGGGCTAGAGCTTGCTGGCTTGTCATTAACTTGTAGGTTAGAGTACCGAAAGAGCAGTCAAGTAACCGTTTAGCAAGCAACTACTCTAGACAAGAAAACAATTCAATGATTGGCACAAAGTGAAAATTTAGATGTATGCTCTTATATATAGTGTAGCAAAGTCATAACTATTTAATTCAACGTGTGACAAATCCAAGAAAACATGAGGGTATCAGATTCAGCAAGCACCAATATACAGCTAGTAAGATCATTTTCAACGTTAATTGGTGCATGCATATCAACTCTCATAACAGGAAAGAGGGGAAGGGACATTCATCTCGAAATGCTGTAAAAAGGGTTTTGCTTTTTCTGGGCCAATGTACTCATTTACCTGGCAACAAAATCATTAGACACTCTATTTAACTCTTTTAAGTGCAAACTACGGCTGCAAATTCTTGAACAACTACAAGGATTGAAATTGGTCCTAGCTTATGGCGGAATAAAATATTCTTTTTGGCTTCATGTTTATTCTAAAAGTGCAGATTCATCCATCACAAGCATAAAATTTGACATACTTAATTTAGACAAATTAGCACAAACACTTTATTGAGATTCTTAAATTAAAATTCACAAAAAAGGGTTGTTCTCGGGTCTTAGGTATTGCTTTTTTTTCTTTTGCTTGTTAAGATGTGATGTTGTCTGTTGAATCTCCCTCTTACCCTTTAGCAGTCTTTCAACTCAAGTTTCTTCCAGACGAATTAATGCAGCAAATTATTTCCATTCATTCAATTTGGCCAACCCAATGAACTGGTCAAAAACTTCAGTTTGATTTCATGGTTACAGTAGTTATTCTATTATTCCTTAGTTTTTTTCACTTTTACAATCCAGTTGCCAAAATAATATATATACATTTAATGGGAGATGATTCCTCTCTAAACAGTAGCAAAATAATATATGTACATTTAGTGGGCGATGATTCCCCTCTAAACAGTAGCAAATTCTATATCTATACTATATATAAAAGTACAGAATAGCTTAAGTGTTTTTCCCTTTTTTTTGTGAAGACAAATATGTCCCTCGATTTTAAACAAAAGATTTTGAGATTTACATTAAATAAAATAGTATAACTCCATATAATTTTATATTAATATTAGTATTTCAAATAAATTCAAAGTCTACTTTGTTTGGTTAAAATAATTAAATAAAGATTTTAAGTTAGATTTACATTAAATAAAATAGTATAAAGTGTTAACCTACACATATTTTTGTATTCGTATAATTATTATTCTAAATAAATTTAAACTCTACTTTGTTATCTAAAATTATTAAACATTTTAGAGTTTGTGTTGAATTAGGTGTTTTCTATAAAACTTCATAACAAACTTCCCGAGAAGGAGGTTATTTAATGGATCATAGTAAAATTAGAAAACTTTTAGCGTGAATTAGAATTTTGTTACAAAGCTCACCATTAAGGTATGTATATTATACTCTATTCTCTTGATTGCTTTTAACATTATAATAAATCAAATTAATATTAATCTAACAATTCTGAAAACTTAGTAAATATATATATCTGATTAAGAGTATGCTTGGCTACCCATGCACTAAAAAAATTTAAGGCGACAATTTTTTATGATTTTTTTATAATTATTAATTGAATTGTACACTTGATACTATGTTTTGTTTATATGTTATTATTTTTATTTCATACTAATTATTCAATTCTTAGTATATACGTCTTTATTAATGGACTTAATGACATTTGTCGAGCACTAAAACCACGTGCAATTCACGTGCTCAAAAACTAGTAATATAAAAGAAATGATGTTTTAATTCATTGTTTATAAGTCCTCTTTATATTACCAGAGTCTAAATTCATAGATAGCACATGAAATGCATAAGGATAAACCATCCTCAAATCAGAACCTTCCCAAAAGCAGGACCAAAAAATCTACTTAATATTAGTATAGTATTAGTATAAACAAAGTAACGAACCAGTTGAAGACATATAGTCCCACCAAAACAAGAACCAAGACACAATCACAAGTACAATTAAATCCAACAAGGTAAAAGTTGAATAAAGATAAAGGAAACAACTAAATATTAAGTGAGGAAGGCATGGGCAACTGACAAAGATACTCCAGCGAGTACAACAAATCACTTCAACCACATTAAATGCTTACCAACTGCATTTATTGCTCTGGATTGAGGTGAGAAGAAAGGTCAAAGGTGAAGTAAGCATGTCTGCCTAACCAATGTAATGATGAAGGAGTGGCTGAAGACCAACTGCTCCAGCATTACTAAACGTCTCCTCCTTCACAATATATACGAAGCATTTACTTCACTTCAACCACCAAGTAATCAAGCATTGAATACACTTGTAAAAGTTAGAATCAAAGAGATAAACTCATTTCAATATTTTTTGCTTGTATCCAACATGTGTAATAAGTATAACAGAGCTTAGAGGCATGGATAGCGTATAGATTATTACGTGAGAGGTCTAGGTAGTGCTTGCCTTAGTAGCGAGACTAGCCTAAGAGGCAATTTTACTTGTAATTAGAGCTAGGCTCGACAATTTTATCATTTATAAAACAACACCGAGCCCCGAGCTTTTCATAGAGGATGAGTAATCCATATCTTAAAAGGGCGAACCTCTTTTTTAAAATCTCTTTATGATTTGTTTTGATTTTCTTTTGCTACATGTTATTCTGTTTTGCCACATCATCACAAAGAAAACAAAAATATTTGACTGTTTGGTTAAATCAGTCTTGTACAGTTTTTTACACAAATAATTTGGCACCGTCTTTAGTAAAGACATTTTCCTAAAGTCACACCCTCTTAAACAAAATAGTTTAACCTCAAACATCCATCATATCCTCTGATCAAACCCAGACTGATCCTTTAATCAATATGATAGCACAACAAGCTGCTCTATAGGTTCAAATTGATAAGCTATAAAGCGTTGAAAAAGGTTGGAAAGCCAGGGTTGGAGGAGAATTGTTCGATTTGTTTACCAGACTTTTTGATGGATCTAGAAGTTGCTCCTATGCGCTGCTCACGTCTTTTTCACGAAAAGTGCATAATGGAATGGTTAGAGAAGAGTCACTTGTGTCCAATGTGCAGATTTGAGACGCATGTTGATCCAAATATAAACATATGTCCCTCATGCAGGCAGAGGCTAGTAGAAGATGCCTTTCAATCTGAAAACTATGAAGAAACCTTTCAATCCGAAAACTAGTAAATCATATGTTTCATAATTTATTTACTACACACATAAGGTTTCTCTTTAGTTTTACTAAACATGTAGGGCTTTTTTTTCATTTTATTATTCAGCGTATTTTGTTTTAATATATTAGGAGTCTTATTTTTTTACTTTTATTATTTGTCAATAATTTTTTTGTTAATGGTTATTCTTACATTGGACTCTCTATCCCTTTTAATTTGCATATTCACTTATTGATTAGTAATTAAAGGTTATATCTCAACTTTTTAAGGAGTTCAAAGATTCGAGTAATTTGATTGAACTTGTATTTTTCAAATACCATTTACGTATCTTCCACATTGTGCCTATACTAACTTGGTATGATCCACGAACACATAATTTTGCATGTCTTCTCGACATGTGACATCCTGTGTTTGTATTAATGTAAATTATGGTTGGTTCAGTGTGTTTAGTGTGAATATAGTTGATAAATGATTTTAGTATACTTCAGATAAACATTTTTGGAATCTTGGATTTAACAGACATCTGTTGTGGGAGACAGGCAACTGTTTGGGATGGTCCTGAATTAGAAATTACCTTGACATTGGAGAGGCGCCTGTTGAGGTTAAACAGGCACCTATTGAGGCGCTTATTTACCCTCAACAGGCGCCTGTTGGGGTTAACAGGCGACTGTTTCTCAGTCGGTTGCACACTTTTAAATAGTTCTAGAGCCTTCTTCTGGCTATTTTCCACCATTTTTGCACGCAAAAGACAAAGCGATCTTTCCTTAATTTTCTCTTTCTAGATTTCATCAATATTTAACCTCTAGAATTTAATTCGTCTTTAGGAGAAATTGTTCTACGCGACGTGAGGATTGTTGTGATGTAAAAATTTTGGGGTTTCATCGAATGGGATTTCGATAATCATATTTTTCTCTTTTTGTTGGCTTGATAATTTGAGGTAGGGGTTTAATTGTTTTAAAACCCGCTTATAAGGTTTTATTGTACGATAATCATCATGTTTAAATTGTATTTGTTTCAAGAATTATAACATGATAAAGACAATGATGTTTTGTGAATTGTAAAGCCATAAATATGTGATTTGAAGCAAAGTATACCATTTACACTTGATACATATGTGTTGTTTTATTCATATGAGATATTCCTTATTGTATGGATGTTGTATATTGATGAATTATGTACACCAATGAATATGAATAGAGACTTGTTGGAGTGTATATGACATAAGTTGTTTCAAATGTTCATTTATTAACATGTTATGCATTTTATGCATTATTACTGTGTCAACCGGAATCTTGGAAATCTCTCGGCAAGCTCGGAATGTTCTTCTAGCATATCATGTGATGTATATCTCTTATTTGTAAAGCCGAAGCCTCTTTTCTTCGTTGTAAAATTCTGAGATGTGATATGATCACATGGTCGGTTCAATTATGATTCTATTATAGCCCTTCAATGATGAAGGGAATGTGCATTGTTTGGTGGTTGCCGGTGTGAAAATAAGTGGGGCTTAGTACCATTGGTTGAAAATCCCTAAACCTCCGGAGGGTAGCAAAGAATCAGCTGTTTAGAGGCTCGAAACTCTAGATGATAGCAATGTACTTGTGTTATATTGATATGCAATTGATGGAAGCGTGGTCCAATTCTATTATGATGTGATGATGATCTTCCCTTGGCTGGAAGATGTTCTAGCATTATCATGTTCGGATGATTCTATGGGGCGGTCAGGCCCATTCTTATTCTTATGATTATTATTCGATCCGGTCCTGGCATTCTCTTGGTAACGTGGTAATGTGGTTGACACAAGAGAGGTAACCTACATATGCACGCGCATGCATTGGTTTATAAATTGGTGATTTTGAATTGGACTACTAATTAGTGTAAATTGTTATTCAATTACTATTATGTTTTGAACATAATATTATTTGTGTATCCCCCTACTGAGCTGTGAGCTCACCCCGTTTTTATGAAACAAATTCAGTTATTCAGGAGACGGACGAGACTAAGGAAGCGACAGGGTCAGGAACGAAGTAAATGACTATAATACGAACTCATTTTGTTGTGTATATGTTCATATGGCAAGCCACGGCTAACCTAAGTTTTGATGTATGTTAATCAACATGTTGATACAGTTTTGTATGTCTCTTCAATACATATATGCATGTTGTGCTTCTGTTTTACATTATCGTAGACTACATGAGTTTCATGGTTGTTTATTCAATGTTATGTGATTTACCTGGATAAATTATTTTATTATTTATATTTGACTTACTTTAACTAGTCTACGGTGGGTTAGTGACGCTCTAGGTCTTAATTACGGGTGTTATCCTGTTAATTAAGGTCGGGGTGCCACACGACATGGATCCATTTGAAATTTGGAAGCAAAAGGGAAGAATTACATAAGCACTTTTAGCACATGTAGAGCAATTTGGGGCCAAAATTGATTAGGGAAGGAAAATTACGCAATGCATATTTTTCTTCTAATAGATTGTTCTTCATGTACCAGTACAAGAAGCAATTAAAATATAATTCTTCTTGTACCGGTTTAATTAGGATGTGAATTATTTTAAACATAAAAGAAAACTTGAACAAATTAATTTTGGGATTGCTACTACGTACATGGTAATAATTTAACTATGCTTCGGAATTATACATGGATATAAAAATCTGACATAAAAAACTAACATATCAATGTATCAATCACGCATTGGTTAGAACGGAATGTGATACGGTTCTTTTAACAAATACATGGTGGGCACATTTGATATGTCAGTTTTTATGTCATATATAGATGTCTTCCTAGAATTAGAGCATCTCCAATTCAACCATGAATTGGAAACAAATAAAGTGTCATATAGAGAATGAGTTAAAAAAACCTGTAGGTCGGAAAATACCCTAGAGGGGGGGTGAATAGGGTTTTTTTTTTTAAAAAAAAAACTTAATTGTATTTTTAAAAATGATTTAAAAATATTTGATGTCTATATTTATCAAGAAATCAAGAACAAAGTTAATTCCAAACACAATGAATAAATAACACAATATAATAGAGCAAGAGATAGAAAGATTGAACCGATTGAAGTCGAAGATTTTTTGTCCACACGGTTCGGCTTGTTCCCCTACTCCGCGCTTGGTTAGTTCCCCGAGAATTTTCACTATAACCGATCTCCTTCCGGGTGAAGATCAAACCTCTACAAGTGTATTCTTATCACACACTCTCACAAGTATTGAAAACACCTTCAATACTTTCACAAGAAATCCCTCTTGCTAATCTATGAGATACACCTCTCACAATTATAATTCAAAATGAGTTTTGGTGACAAACACCAATGTACAATATCTCTCTTCTATATGACAAAATACAAATGAAACTCACACTAAGAGATATCAAAATTGATCAAAGTATATAGCTCAAAAATGAAAGATTGATCAAAATGTGTTCTTGAATCTTTGTATATTTGAATATATGAATAATAGAGTATTAGAATGATTCAAGGTGTGTTAAAACATGTCTAGGACCTCATATTTATAGCTTGCAAAACCATATGGCCATTGAGGATGATTAAGAGAGGTCTTAGCTCCAAGGTATACATTTTCAAATTTTCCAACAGCTAGTTTTGACAAAAATATTCAAATTTATTTTGTTAATTTCTCCCAATTGGACCGTTGGATCATTCTCAAATTTTAGTCAAAATTGCCAGGAGATGTTATCTAACTACTGTAAAAATTTCAAATTAATGATCGGAGTTCGGGAAGGCCTCCATTTTACCGTTAGATCAAAACTGGGCAAAAATTAAGCGAATTTTAAATGTCAAAAAAATATTTTTACAATTTAACAATTTAATTCCAAATAAAATTCTAACGATTTTTGAACCTCAACGATATGTTTCTAAGATACCTATTTTTATTATAGCTTAAAATATGATCATTTAAAATTAATATGAATTTATTTTCAAACTCAGTTTTTGTAAAATGATGTTTTTCAAATAAATTCAATTTCAAGCTAGTTTGAATCAATCTTTAAAATATGCAAGAATATGTTTGAGCTATAGGGATTTGATTAATAAAGTATCTTTACATAAAATCTAAGCACTCACTCCATTTAATGATAATTCGAGTATTCGTGATGCTTGATTTTCTTGTGCGTATCTTTACTTGTTTGATGTTCTTGATCCTTTCTTGGTTTTGATAACTTGTAGAACATGTGGAGATCATTCTTGTGCATATCTTCACTTGCTTGATGATCTAGATCTTTTCTTGGCTTTGTATAGCACATGTATATCACTTGAGTTCATTTCTTGTGAGTAGAGACGTTTGTAAAGCTTGTGTGAGATTTGCTTCGGTTTGAAGTTACACTTGGTCGGAAGATATATCGGTTAAAATGGCTATCATCATTGGAACAACCGAGTTAAATAACACTTTATTAACTTATTGTAATTATTAAAATAAGATTAATTGACTTTAAGATCAACAAAACCATCTCCAATACAAACATGGATAATGACCATGAAGGTGATGTAGTAAAAAAAACAGGGAAGATGCTGTGAAGATCTCCTAGACAATATCTAGATACCACGTCATCATTTTTACCTTAACATATCATGTTTTGAGCACCATTGGAGATAATAATAATAATAAAAAAAAAAAAAAAAAAGAAGAAGAAGACTATGAACAAGTTTTTTAGTGCCACCTAGGAACCATATCTTTAGACATGCTTACATGTCAATATTTTTGGTATATATAATTCATACTAGCATTGGAGATCGATGCTCTTATTGTATATAGTATCCGTTATGTTCCCTAACATATTGTAGATGCTTTTATTGGTATATCCAATTCATGCTCGCATTGGAGATGCTATATATATATATATATATATATATATTGTAGATTCAAATTGTTTTCTAACATGAATTGATTACTAATATTTTGCAAGTTATATCAATTATGTCTATTGCTTATTAATTTTAATTTCTTTTTCTATGTTCGTTGGATTCATTGGGCAACACAAATTTCTTTACAAAATTATAAAAAAATTGAAAAGTTAATTAAAATTTACAAGTTCACTACAAACTTAAAGTTAAATTTTAAATTTTCTCTATAGCTTCTCAAGAAAGTATATGTAAAATTTACTTTTTGCCTCTAAATAATCAATTCTCGATTCATCCTTTTAAATGTAAATGCATTTTTCAGCAATAATATATATAATTTCTTTTTGTCTCTAAAGAATCAATTCTCAATTGATCCTTTTGAATGTAAATGCATTTTTCAGCAACAATATATATAATTTTTTTTTGTCTCACTACAAGAAAAAAGGCTTATTATGTCATTTTTTAAGTAACATTTATTGCTATATATGTCATTTTTTTACGACTCATAAAGCGACATAATTGCAGGTATCATATATGTTCGAAAAACTGACATAAATGTAACCTTAAGTATGACGATTCCACACAAAAGTGTCATTTTTTTTAAAAAATATTATTATATTATATATTATACGTTTTACACAAAATAAAAAATATATTTTATTATTTCTTAATTTCTTTTTCGTTGTTTTTCTTTCTTCTTTTTTTAAATTGCACAATTAATTATCCATTTTTTAAGTGTTGTGGAGGGATTTCAAACTTTGGTACTCAGGGTTGTAACACTGGTGTCCTACCAGTTAGGCTAAGACACTTATATGATAAAATTCTTTATTTAAAGTATAAGATATACCATTCCATTATATAATTTAACAAATATATCTCCGCCGTTATTTATGAACATATAAAACCAAACATTTATATTTTCAACGTCCATAAACGAATTAATCTCACATCTGGCAACAAAAAATCTATTTAATTTCAACAAAAAGTACTCAAAATCACCAATCCAAGTATAATATTGCATATTTTTGTGGAAATTAAATGTCTTCCATGTATAGTAATTGTGTGTTGTATTTAGGCTTTTGGTTTTATTACAGTTTTAGAAAAATTCTAAAATGTTTAGAATTTCAAAAGGTTGCACACGCATTTCAGATTTTGTATAGGAAATAAAAATAAGTTTTATTATGTCGCTTTTTAAAATGACCATCATATATTGTTACAAGTAAGTATAAGTCCCTTAAAAACCGACATATTTGGTTCGTATTAATGTCGATTGATGTAAAACTGACATAATAACTACATACTTCTAAAAATCGTCATAAGGTGCATGAATTATAATGAGTTTATTGTGTCGCTTTACATAATAATTGTCATATATTGTCATAAATAAATATGTTACTTAAAAACAGACATAATTATTCATTATTTATGTTGGTTTCAAATGAACTGACACAATACCTATAAACTCTTAAAAAGTGACACAAATGTGGCACTATTTAACCTTTTATGTCATTTTTGACTTAACCGACATATTTTAAATAATAAAAGTGACATATTAAGCCCTTTTTCTTGTAGTGTCTCTAAAGAATCAATTCTCGATTGATCCTTTTGAGGGCGTGATTGTACATCTTTATAAACCATAAATGGTAGAGATATATTTTATGATTATTTTTATAAGTAGAAGTCTTCCATCATTCATTATTTTTTATGGAATGTTTTTCCCCCTTAACCCACAAAGAAAAAATTTCCATTAAAAGTTAAAAAATAAGAAGATATTACTTACTTCAACTTATTTTTCAATTTTTCATAAAAATTAACTGCTTTTGTAATTATTTTTTATATTGTTATCAAACGTACTCTTATAAGAAAAGGAAAGATATATGTATATATATATATATAAATCCACCTAAAAGAGGAAAGGAACACCCTAATGGCAGGGAGTTGCCCCTCTACTATCCTCCAGTAAAATATTCCTCCATTGTGTATGTATATAGTCAGTCAGTCAATTAGTCTTTCAAGTGGATCACTAATTGAAAAGAGTACGTACATCCAATTACAAATGTTATAATACAGATGTTAACAAAGGAATACCAGGTTTAATTAATTGGTATATATTATATATGCAATGTTATGTCGTATGTATATGTTATTATATATATTACTTAAAATCGAAAAGTCTAACACAGCTTCAATGCGACCTCCAGTATGTACCTCTCCTATTATACATGCAAAGTTTTATCATTGATCGTTAAATAGTTGAACCTTTTCTTTTTTTTTTTTTTTGGCAGTTCCGAGTATATCTCTTAATATGGAAACCAGGGTGTTTGTTGAGTTTCAATTGTGTTATGTTATAGAAATTTTGTGGCACACTCAGTGTGGGCATCATGATTGTTATTAATTACTCACACTAAAAATATAAAATGGAATTTGTTCAAGTGGCAAGTATATGCACCTTTCAAGTTTCAGGACAGAATTCAAATTCCAACTTATGAATAATATTTTTTTTGGCACAATAGAAGTACTTTTGTAATTTTAGAGACATACAAAAATTCTTTGTTCACGTTATATATATAGTATAGAATCATAGATAATATGATATCTAGCAATTGCAATTATATCATTCAAAGTAGGCACAAGTTTCACTGCATACATACATACGAAGAGTGCACCAATAATATATCGATCTAATCACCGACGTTTGTTATATTTGTTATATAGGTTATGGGAACCACACCATTTAATACTTCATGTGCCACATATATCAAATTTTTGCCCTCAACAAACATAAACAGATCATGCATGGACACGCTTTATTCATCTTACAAAAGATTAATGGATAATAATTAACTCTGAAAAATCAGAATCCATGCATCCCTTTACTTATTAATTTATTCCCTTACACACTACTAGTTATTAATGAAATAAATTGCACAAAAAAGTGGATACCCCTCGCTTTATTTCCCTTTGCGCCCGCAAAGGATTTATTATATTCATTGGTGGCACCATTGGCCTTACGGTAGACAGAGAGGTGGACACCGGGACGTCTCTGACATTGGGCCACATAAATCTGAATGAATAAGTTCTAGCGGCCTCTTTGCTCGCCAAGAGGATTGTGACGGGAATGGATAACAATGTTGCTTCCCAAGTTGACATTCTTCACAAAATTCCTCTACAAGATCGATTTGGGGCAGCCCTTTAACCATCATCTTCATTGATAACAACCTTAAGCTTCTATAGTTCAAGTGTCCAAACCTCTCGTGCCACAATTTGGAGTTTCCCTTATCATCACTTGTTAAATAAGCCAAATTCGGGGTTTGGAGACTAAGCGAAAATAAATTATTTACACCGACATCAATTTTTGCTACAAGTTGATTTTGCCTGGACAAGAAGCAAAAATTATTATGAAAATAAATATCATACCCCTTTTTCACAAGATGACCAACATTGAGTAGATTATTCTTCAAACCGGGTACATAATGAACTTCTGAAATTTTCTCCCTTCTTCCCGACTTTGTGACGCAACCGAAATAGCGCGCTTCGATATAGCCCAAGTGCAGGCACGTCAAGTTATAGTATAGTCTCGGAAGTCCGAGTGTCGAAGCACAGGGATAAGTGAAAAGGGATGGAATGGATTACGGATTTTTACTGTTTTCTGATTCTTGTAAGTTGAAAAGGTTGTAGAACAACGAAAATGTAAAACAGTTGTGAAAATTAATAAGAAAGCACTAAGGTATGTGGACGTTAGTTACGATATAAGAGAGACGGTGATCACTAGCTCATACAAAGATTACAACATTAGGTTTCTCAAGATATGGGGAATGTTGGTGTTTCTCTCAATAGCAAAGGGTGCGACGCTAGGCGACTCATTCCCGGGTTGAAACTATATCAAGATAGAGACAAACAACATTCCACCAAAGACGAGGTTATCATTCCTACTTCTTAGCTACGGGTGTGAAGCAAGGCAACCCATTCCCAATGAAGCTAATTCGAGATAGATATGACAAACTCATCATTAAAAGATTTGACATAAAGCAAGTGTAGTAATCTCATGATTTAAAGAATGAAAATTATAAAATGAATCCTAACAATGAAACGGAATAAAGTTTATGGGATAAATTAGTCAACTCATCATTTATCACATATGGTAGAAAATAAAGAGTCTAAGTATCACATAAAGTGTAAGAAGCACTCAATATATCAATAAATGAATCAAAGATAAGCTAAACAAATTTAAAATCCATCTATGGAGTTTTAAGAACTATTCATAATTTCTATGAAGAGGGAAAAACTCCATGGATGGGGGAAAGGGACTACAAGCTTTTTAGAACCATATAAATATGTAATATGCTCATTAACAACCAAGAACTAAATATACAAGGCATATAAAGTCTTAACTTAATATGAAAATACCTAGAAAGCTTGAAATAATGGAAGATATGATGAAAAAGAAGAAGATTCACAAATATTTATCAAACTTTAAATATGGATTGAGCCATTAATCACCAAAAATCATATCACAATCAACCTCCGTAACCTTAGTAATAGACTACTCCATAATAGATGCAAGAACAAATATCATAGAAGAAGAAATCATTCTTACAAATTAAGCACTTACAATGGAGAAATGAAGAACAATCAACAATGAGCTCCCCCCTCTCTCTAGAACTCTAAGTGTGTTAAAAACTAGATAATCTCCCTATTTTTTAAGCTAAGAGAAATAATATATATTAAAAGGTTGAAAAATATCTAACTAAATATCTAAAATAGCTTGAACCACTAAAATAGCCCATTTTGGGTGTGAAATGGCCAAGTTGCCAGGGCCATGATCGATCATGGCCAACCCATGATCGATCATGGGGTCTTCTGCCTGAATGCCAGTTTGTACCATGATCGATCATGGTTAACCCATGATCGATCATGCTTCTGGGAAATTCCTCAGATCAGCATTTTGCGAGCTTTTCACTAGCGCTTGATCAATCATTCGAAGGCCATTACATCCTATGCCTATAAACACATAGAAACACAACAAAAGCACACCTAGCGGGACGATGTTAGATACAAAACTCGCCAAGACACTAATCTCGAGAAAAGTGGATAATTAGGCAGAATTAAAGCAACAAACGCGACATGTGACTCCGAGAAAGAGCTAATGCATGACAATATTATGTGTTTATCAACTCCCCTCAACTTATCTCTTGCTAGTCCCTTAGCAAGACAAAAATATATAATTACAAAAATTAATATGCTATACAAAAAGTTATTAACTTCTAAGTTCCCAAAGAAGATGAGTTGCATCTCGTGAAGGTTTTCAGAAATGATACCTACAAACATTAGGAGTTTGATCATGATGAATGATGAGAATGAAGATTCAAGTTTCAATTTGCAAAGCAAGAGGCATTACTACCAATTTTCCAGAACGATGGACTTTTGAATGATCATCTAATTCGCCTATCTCCTTTAGAACACAATCCCATATTCTCCAATGCTCACATACTAGACTTCGATTCAAGCAATTCAATATAAACACAAAGAGTCATAGTCATTTGAGAAGGAAGAGAGAACTTTTTTCAAAAACAAAAGCTCCGAGATTTGTCGATTCTAAGCACTTTCTTTATCTTTTATTGGAAATTTTGCTAAATTAGATCAGGGCGGTTTTCATCTCTATGGGGGGCAGCGGTCTCACTTATGAAATTTCTCAATACTCTGCTCAATCATTGGAGCTCGAAGGAAACTATTCACCCTTTCCCATATGGTAACCTATACCCATCCGTAATATTAGACAAAAAGACTTAAGATTTAGTCAAGTGAAGCTTTAAGTCAATATTAGGATAAAAGTCATCCAAGTTATCAAAGTGCTATGCTTTTGTCCTCTCATTGGAGGATCTTTTCGAAAGAGCTTCCATTATTTTTGGACAAAAATTTCTCTTCTCTCAATGAAAATAAATCTACGTGTTATTACCGAATTGGAAACAACAGAAGCAATCTAGCATGCGGAGCAAGAGAATATAACGGGATATGAGACTAAGTGGAGCAAGGCAATTTAGATTATCATTCAAATTCCTATCCAAATCAAAGAATTCATGCCAAAAGCTAAAGAAACAATAGTCTTCATCAAACAAAATATCAATCAATCAATCATCAATTTTCAAACTTCTAAAAAAAAATTTGAGCACATCTCTTCTACTCATGGAAAAACACACAAGCAAGCCAAAACAAAATAAACACAAAATAACGTACCAGCCACTCCCCTCAACTTGAAAGAAACATTGTCCTCAATGGAAAGAGAACAATAAAATTGCACAGAAGGGCTACTTTGGCTTTGCTTTCCATGAGACAAAAAAAATAAGAGATAAACAACCACTATTCACAAAACGGGTTAGAATTAGAATTCAGAAGAAAAAACCATAACATTAAACCATTAAAACGAAGTTCTAAAGTTAACATCATGTCAGAAATTTAATACAACCCAAAAGAAATAAAATAAAACTAAGCATAAATATAACTACTTAAAGAGTTTTTCAGGATTTGCAACTATCATCACATGTCGGGAGGTGGGGGTGGGGGAAAACGACCATACAACGCCTCGAACTGCTGGTGTATGAACTCTTGCTAGGTCGCCATCTGAGCTGCAACTCGTGCCTCGACCTGAGCTGCAATATCTGCCTCCAAACGGTCCTGACGCAATACCATAATCTCAACCCTCTCATTGATGCTAGCAAACCCAGTCTGCATCAAAGCAGTCATCTGCTCAAACTGCTCTCTCATGAATTCCCTAGTGTCATCTACTGGCCCAGAGCTTGCCCGTCTTCTCCGCCTTGAGGGGCCCGGGAGATCTGCTCCTGCTTCTTCTGCCCCCTCTTCTTCAGACTCAACTTGAGGAGGAGCGGTTGAAGAACTTGGCTGGTTCCTTAATTGACCAGCGGCTCGAGTTTGGGACGATCGGTTAAGTGGTGCTCGAGGCATTTTCTTCACATCCTCATCTCTCTCGGTTACCCCCGCTCGCAAACATACCTTAGTAATCAACGACCTAAATTTGATTGTTTCGTTGTGGGCGACTAAGTCTATGATTCTAGCAATCCGCCCAATGATGTGACGAAGCAAACAAATGCGCTTGTTTGTTGCAATAGCGTATACCACATACGCTTGAGAAGGGTACAGGTGTTGGGTATGTGAAGTTGGGTCCAAAGCATTGGTAATTACTAGCCACAATGTCCTAAGGCTGTCATGTAAATTGCTCATATCGAATTGAGTTCCAATCCACTCCATTGGTCTACCGGCTAAAAATGTAGCTAAATCATTAGCTCTTGGCTCTTCATAAGGGGTACCATCTGAATAAGGGAGGTCGTGGGCATTGGGTGGTAAGGCCGGGATTCCCGTAATCGCACTCAAAACCTCGAGGTTAAAATGAACCGTTTTGCCTCGAACATGAGCAACATATGCATATGATGTATTTGGAACTTGAATTAAACTTGCGATAAATTCACGACAAATGGTGAGATTACATTGAGTACCTTGTTCACGCAAGTAGTTAATCCACCCCGGATATCGCTCAAACGTTGCTCGTTGAGGGAAATCGTCCAGCGAACCAATGTAGACCGGCCTCTCAATAACTATCGTCCTCGTCTTGAAAGCGTAATTCCACCAATCGAATTCTTGGCGGCTTCGAAATCCGCGGTAGCCACCCCTTGCGGCTTGAATTTCAAGTGGCTTAGTGGGAGGGTTAGAGGAAGCGATGAAAGAGTAATGTGTCGCTTTAGAGGAGGGAGAGATGAGGAATTTCGAGATTTGATAAGATAGGGCTCGAAATTGGTGAGGAGAGAGAGAAAGGGGGATTTTTGGGATGGGATTGACGATTGTGGTTTGAAATTGGGAGATTTGATGGTTGATTCTAGGTTGGGAAGGTTGGAAATGGTGTTTGGGGAAGGTTTGGGATCAATGGGGGAAGAGGGGCTAGGGTTTGGAGAGGATTTAGGAGAAGGAGAAGTGAGAAATGAGGGTTTAGAAACGGCGCCCCTGTTTTATTACGGGACCATGATCGATCATGGTTAACCCATGATCGATCATGGGTCATTCTGCCCAAGTGAAAATTTGTACAATGATCGATCATGGAATCCCATGATCGATCATGCTGCCTTCTGCCCAAGTGCCTCCTCTTCTATGATCGATCATGAAATCCCATGATCGATCATGCCATACGCTGCCTAAGAAAAATTTTCTACCATGATCGATCATGGGAAGGGCATGATCAATCATGGACCAATCTGCCAGAAAAATTTTCTTTGCCTTCTTTGCACCAAAACACCTTACTGCTCCCCTCAACTTGATCCGTTTAGACTTAATGACACCCGATTCTCCGATGATGATTCCTGAAACTCAAAAACACTAACAAAAAACATTATTTACAAAATCGACCCATGCCTTTTAGGCATAAGTCGGGTCTTCGACTGGGGTGGACTCCTCTCGAATTGGGAATTCCAAAAACGGCTTAAGACGTTGTCCATTCACCTTGAAAATGTAGCCGGTTTTGGGATCCTCAACATTCACAGCTCCAAAAGGAAATACATGATGGACTATGTAGGGGCCGGTCCAACGAGACTTTAACTTTCCCGGGAAGAGATGCAGACGAGTATCATAAACAAGAACTTTGTGCCCAAGTTTGAATTCTTTTCTCAAAATAGATTTATCATGAAATTTTTTGGCACGTTCCTTGCTTATCTTTGCATTGTCATAAGCATCTCTTCTCAGTTCCTCGATTTCATCAATTTGCAACTTACGGTCAAGCCCGGCCTTTTCCAAATCACAGTTAACCATCTTAGTTGCCCAGTATGATTTGTGTTCCAACTCTACTGGCAAATGACATGGTTTTCCGTACACAATGCGATAAGGAGACATATCTAGAGTTGTTTTATACGTAGTACGGTAAGCCCAAAGTGCATCGGTCAGTCTTAACGACCAATCCTTGCGATTCGGGTTTACTATTTTCTCTAGAATCTGTTTGATCTCCCTATTTGCCAACTCGGCTTGACCATTAGTTTGAGGATGATAAGCGAGGGATACTTTGTGGTTTACACCATACTTTTGCATTAATGATTGAAATGGTTTGTTGCAAAAGTGAGTACCGCCATCGCTTATTATCGCCTTGGGAGTGCCAAAACGTGCAAGAATGTGTTCTTTCAGAAATCGAATCACCACTTTGTGATCATTTTTCTTGCACGCTTGGGCTTCCACCCATTTTGAAACATAATCTACGGCAACCAAAATGTAAAGATTACCGTAGGAAGATGGGAACGGTCCCATGAAGTCGATGCCCCAGCAATCAAAGATTACAATCATCAGAATGGGATTGAGTGGCATCATGTTCCTCTTGGAAATCCCTCCAAGCATTTGGCATCTCTGACATGCTTTGCAAAAGCGTTGTGCATCCTTAAAGAGCGACGGCCAATACAATCCACTTTGTAAAATCTTCGCGGTGGTCTTCTTTGCCGAGAAGTGTCCTCCGCAAGCCTCAGAATGACAGAAAGATAGAGCTCTCTCCATTTCTTCCTCTGGGATGCACCGTCTGATAATCTGATCCGCACAATACTTAAACAGGTACGGTTCATCCCAATAGAATCGACCCACTTCACTCAAAAACCTTTTTCTATCTTGTGCGCCCCATGACTTTGGTATCTTGTCAGTTACAAGATAATTTACGATGTCTGCATACCATGGGAGCGTCGAGATTGCCAATAATTGTTCGTCTGGAAACGAATCTTGGATCGGACTTTCTTCAATGTTGTTCGTAAAAGTGAGTCGAGACAGATGATCGGCCACCACGTTCTCGACTCCCTTTTTGTCCTTGATGCTCAAATGAAACTCTTGCAATAGGAGTATCCACCTCAAAAGCCGCGGCTTGGCATCTTTCTTTGTGAATAGATACTTCAATGCCGCGTAATCCGTGAAAATCACAATTGGCGATCCTATCAAATAGGATCGAAACTTGTCTAGGGCGAAGACAATTGCTAGGAGCTCTTTCTCTGTCGTGGTGTAATTCATTTGCGCATCATTCAAAGTTCTACTTGCATAGTATATCACACCCGGTTTCTTGTCTTTCCGTTGACCAAGAACCGCTCCCGCCGCATAGTCACTTGCGTCGCACATAAGCTCGAATGGCAAGCTCCAGTCCGGTGTCTGCATAATAGGCGCAGTAGTAAGCATATGCTTCAGAGAGACAAAGGCTTCCTCGCACTTGGCATCCCACTGAAAGGGTGCATCCCTGAGAAGTAGACTACACATCGGCTTGGAAATGGAACTGAAGTTCTTGATAAACCTCCTATAAAACCCGGCATGTCCTAGAAAGGATCGAACATCTTTGACATTCTTGGGTGTAGGAAGTTTAGCAATCAACTCAATTTTAGCTTTATCCACCTCGATTCCTTCTGAAGAAATGATATGCCCTAAAACAATTCCCTTGGTAACCATAAAATGGCACTTCTCCCAATTTAATACCAATTGTTTTTCCACGCATCTTCCCAAGACCTGTTCCAGGTTAGCCAAGCAATTGTCGAATGACTTACCATAGACGGTAAAGTCATCCATAAAAACTTCCAAAGTCCTTTCCACCATATCGCTAAAGATACTTAGCATACACCGTTGGAAAGTGGCCGGTGCATTACATAGACCAAAGGGCATTCTTCGATAAGCGAAGGTACCAAAAGGACATGTAAAGGTGGTTTTTTCTTGATCATCTAGGTCAATCTCAATTTGATTGTACCCGGAAAAACCATCGAGGAAAGAGTAATATTCATGACCCGCTACCCTCTCTAGAGTTTGATCCAAAAAGGGGAGGGGGAAATGATCTTTACGAGTTGCCTCATTGAGTTTACGGTAGTCAATACACATTCGCCACCCGGTGGTGACTCTTTGCGGAATCAACTCGTTTGATTCGTTCTTGACTACCGTAAGACCCGATTTTTTCGGTACCACTTGAGTTGGACTAACCCATTTACTATCTGAGATTGGATAGATGATCTTTGCATCCAACAATTTCAACACCTCGTTCCTAACCACTTCTTGCATGTTAGGATTCAACCGGCGTTGAAATTGCCTTGATGTTTTTGCCCCATCCTCCAAGTGAATTTTATGTGTACAAATCAAAGGGCTTATTCCTTGGAGGTCGGCAAGAGTCCAACCAAAAGCTTTTTTATATTTACCAAGCAAATGAACTAACCTTCCTTCTTGGTCATCCGAAAGTTCGGACGAGATGATGACGGGGTAAGTGTCTGAAGCTCCTAAGAAGGCATACTTCAAGTTGCTAGGCAATAGCTTGAGATCCATTTGTCCTTCAAGCTTTTTGATGGGAGATTGTGTGTTTTCCTCTTTTTTCGAGAATTCAACCTGTTGATCACACAAGGAAAACACTTGCATACAATCCTCGGGTTCATCGGAAGTGGTTAGATAACCTTCCGTTGATACCGATTCGAAGTTTGCCACAAAGTGGTCTTGCATACATGACTCTATCATGTTCATGTGTTCATTTTCCTCTTCATCATCATCATCTTTTTTATTACTCAAAGAGAACACGTTTAGCTCTAGAGTCATGTTTCCAAATGTTAACTTCACGATTCCATTCTTGCAATTTATTATGGCATTAGAAGTAGCAAGAAATGGTCGTCCGAGGATAACCGGAATCTCATTGGCGGGATTTGACACGGGTTGCATGTCAAGGATGATAAAATCAACCGGAAAATAAAACTTGTCGACTTGGACAAGTACATCCTCGACTATCCCTCTCGGGATCTTTACGGATCGGTCCGCCAATTGAATAGTAACCCTCGTGGGTTTCAACTCACCCAACCCCAATTGTTGATATACCGAATATGGGAGCACATTAACGCTTGCTCCCAAATCTAACAAAGCATTTTTTATCCTACAATTTCCTATGACACACGAAATTGTGGGACAACCGGGGTCTTTGAACTTGGGGGCTCTCGTGCCTTGCATGAAGAAGCTCACTTGCTCCACCATAAAGGCCTTTTTCTTGACATTCAACCTTCGTTTAGTAGTACATAAGTCCTTAAGGAACTTAGCGTACGAAGGTATTTGCTTGACCGCGTCGAGCAATGGAATGTTGATTTTCACTTGCCTAAAGACATCCAAGATCTCGGTGTTAGATTTGGATGGTTGGTTCAATCTCTTCGGAAATGGGACTTTGATCCCATTTTTGATCTTTTCGAGATCCTCCTTTCCTTGTCTCTCTTCCTCTCTCTTCTTCTCTTCACTCACAACTTTTTCAACCTCCGACTCCTCAACATGCGTGCGATCAACTATGTCCACCACCTTGGGGGTTTTAGGAACAATAGTTTTGTCTACCTCCTTCCCACTTCTCAAGATTGTGATAGATTTGAGTTCTTCTATCTTGGAGCTAGACTCTCCTCCCTCCACTACTTGAACTTGACCTCTAGGATTAGCTAAAGGTTGAGAGGGGAATTTTCCCTTCTCTTGGGTAGCTGGGGCGGTGGTGAGTTTAGACATTTGAGTTTTTAACTCACCCACATCACGATCCGTTTTGTCCACAAATGATCTCAACAAAGCTTCCAAGTTTTGGTTGGGATTTTGATTCTGAGGTGGAACAAAAGAGTTTTGAGGTTGTTGTTGTTGCCTTTGGTTCTGATGATATTGGTTGTGGTTCTGACTTTGATTTCCTCCCCAACTGAAATTGGGGTGATTCTTCCATCCCTCATTGTACCTTTGAGAATAGGGATCGTTTTGGTTACGGTTTTGGTTGTACTGGTGTAAAGCATTGACTTGGGCGGGATCTTTGAGGACTTCCCGAAAAGCGGGAATGGTAGGGCAATCCTCGGTAGTGTGTCCTGAATTTTCACAAATGACACACAACTGACTCGAGGATACTACGTTGACCTCCTTAAGCTTACTTGCTTCCATTACCTCTACTTTCTTAGACAATTGGAATAACCTTGCACCCATGTCATCCTCATTGGACACTTGGTACAACCCACCCCTTCCTTGAGTTTTAGCCTTGGGTTCTTCGGAATATGTGTTCCAATTTTGAGCACCTTCCGCTAATTCATCAAAATATAATAAAGCCTCATCGGGATTCTTACTCAAGAATTGACCATTACACATGGTTTCGACAAACGTACGCATTTCAGGGGTGAGAGATTCGTAGAAAAAACTAACAAGGCTCCAAGTTTCGTGACCATGGTGAGGGCATGCATTTAAAAGTTCTTTGTATCTTTCCCAACACTTATAAAAGCTTTCATTTTCTTTTGGCGAAAAATTAGATATCGCCCTTCTTAAAGCGTTGGTCCTATGAACGGGAAAGAATTTTTTTAGAAATTCTGCTTGAAGCTCTTGCCAAGACCGAATTGACTGCGGTCTTTGGGCATTTAGCCAAATTTTTCCTTTATCTTTTAGGGAGAAAGGAAAGAGTTTTAAACGCATGACATCCTCATTAACATTTGCCTCACGAAATGTGGAGCAGACTTCTTCAAAGTCTTTCAAGTGCAAGTATGGGTTTTCTGACTCCATACCATGAAACGAAGGGATATGTTGAAGCATACCCGGTTTGAAAGAGAACGCTCCGGCTTGTCCAACGGGAAGCACAATGCACGAATTCGAAGTTGCCCGAGGCGGTTGAAGGTAGTCTCTCATGGTCCTAATAGGAGGAACATTGTTGGCACCTTCCCCTTCATTATCGCTCTCGTGATCCTCGGCTCTACCTTGGTTCGCCATTCTTGGAGATGTGGGAGGGCTAATTCAAATATCCACGAACAATCGCCCTTGCATGGGCTTGGACAATGATTCGAATCACTCCTTGGGAACTCTACAAAATAAAACAGAAAATAAGGGAGAAAAATAAATTAATCAAATAGAGAGAAATACTTACATGATGGTTTTGTACAAAACCCAGAATCCGCCTTTTGCCTTATCCCTGGCAACGGCGCCAAAAACTTGACGCAACCGAAATAGCGCACTTCGATATAGCCCAAGTGCAGGCACGTCAAGTTATAGTATAGTCTCGGAAGTCCGAGTGTCGAACCACAAGGATAAATGAAAAGGGATGGAATGGGTTACGGATTTTTACGGTTTTCTGATTCTTGTAAGTTGAAAAGGTTGTAGAACAACGAAAATGTAAAACAGTTGTGAACATTAATAAGAAAGCACTAAGGTATGTGGAGGTTAGTTACGATATAAGAGAGACGGTGATCACTAGCTCATACAAAGATTACAACACTAGGTTTCTCAAGATATGGGGAATGTTGGTGTTTCTCTCAATAGCAAAGGGTGCGACGCTAGGCGACTCATTCCCGGGTTGAAACTATATCAAGAGAGAGACAAACAACATTCCACCAAAGATGAGGTTATCATTCCTACTTCTTAGCTACGGGTGTGAAGCAAGGCAACCCATTCCCAATGAAGCTAATTCGAGATAGATATGACAAACTCATCATTAAAAGATTTGACATAAAGCAAGTGTAGTAATCTCATGATTTAAAGAATGAAAATTATAAAATGAATCCTAACAATGAAACGGAATAAAGTTTATGGGATAAATTAGTCAACTCATCATTTATCACATATGGTAGAAAATAAAGAGTCTAAGTATCACATAAAGTGTAAGAAGCACTCAATATATCAATAAATGAATCAAAGATAAGCTAAACAAATTTAAAATCCATCTATGGAGTTTTAAGAACTATTCATAATTTCTATGAAGATGGAAAAACTCCATGGATGGGGGAAAGGGATTACAAGCTTTTTAGAACCATATAAATATGTAATATGCTCATTAACAACCAAGAACTAAATATACAAGGCATATAAAGTCTTAACTTAATATGAAAATACCTAGAAAGCTTGAAATAATGGAAGATATGATGAAGAAGAAGAAGATTCACAAATATTTATCAAACTTTAAATATGGATTGAGCCATTAATCACCAAAAATCATATCACAATCAACCTCCGTAACCTTAGTAATAGACTACTCCATAATAGATGCAAGAACAAATATCATAGAAGAAGAAATCATTCTTACAAATTAAGCACTTACAATGGAGAAATGAAGAACAATCAACAATGAGCTCCCCCCTCTCTCTAGAACTCTAAGTGTGTTAAAAACTAGATAATCTCCCTATTTTTTAAGCTAAGAGAAATAATATATATTAAAAGGTTGAAAAATATCTAACTAAATATCTAAAATAGCTTGAACCACTAAAATAGCCCATTTTGGGTGTGAAATGGCCAAGTTGCCAGGGCCATGATCGATCATGGCCAACCCATGATCGATCATGGGGTCTTCTGCCTGAATGCCAGTTTGTACCATGATCGATCATGGTTAACCCATGATCGATCATGCTTCTGGGAAATTCCTCAGATCAGCATTTTGCGAGCTTTTCACTAGCGCTTGATCAATCATTCGAAGGCCATTGCATCCTATGCCTATAAACACATAGAAACACAACAAAAGCACACCTAGCGAGACGATGTTAGATACAAAACTCGCCAAGACACTAATCTCGAGAAAAGTGGATAATTAGGCAGAATTAAAGCAACAAACGCGACATGCGACTCCGAGAAAGAGCTAATGCATGACAATATTTTGCGTTTATCACTTTGTTTCGAACTCCACTTCTCCAACACCTTTGATTTTGTAAGAGTTACCATCTCCAACTCTCACTTGTCCATAATCTGACTCGCGTAGTTTCGAGAATATCGTTTTATTACCTGTCATATGCTTGCTTGCACCGCTGTCCAAGTACCATACTTTGTCAATTTCTTCATCATGACATACAAGCAACAAAGTTTCATCTCCGTTGGTCTCTACGCTCTTGTTTTCATGCATTAAGCCAGCCTTGTATTGCTTGTTTTCTTCCTTATACCAACAATCATTAGCTATATGACCAGGTTGGTGGCAATTATAACATTCAAAATAGCCCCGGCCTCGTCCTCTTTGATAGCTGCGTCCTTTTCCTCTTTGATTTCCATGTCCTCCTCGATAACCATGGCATCCTCTTTGGTGGTTGTAACCACGCCCTCTTGAATTCTGATTTTGTTCTTCGTTTGAATTGCCTTCATAGCTTGGTAAAACTCTCCCTCCTTGAAGGTTTGTACCTCTGCCCCTTGAACTTCGTCCTCTGCCTCTTCCTTGGCCACGATAATTACCACGTCCTCCCGTAGTTATAACTTGTGACTTTAATGCTTTATCAGACTCCGAAGAAGGGGGATTCGTTCGGTTGATTTTGATTTCATGTGCCTCTAACCTTCCTTGCAAGTCTTCCACAGAGAGAGTAGAAAGATCCTTTGATTCTTCAATAGCAACCACAACATAATCAAATTTTTGTGGTAAACTACAAAGAATTTTTTCAACAACTCTCTCATTTTCTAAGATTTCTCCATTTGACGCCATCTGATTTACAAGGGAATTAACCTTTGTGAAATAATTTGCAATCCCTTCAGTTTCTTGCATCTCTAACTTTTCAAAGTCTGATCTTAAAGCTTGAAGTCGAACCTTTTTCACCTTTTCTTCTCCTTTATAAGCTACTTGAATAATTTCCCACACTTCTTTGGCAGTTTCGGCCTTGGCAATTCTTTCATAAACAGGCATCTCAATCGCTTGATATATTTCAAAAAGTGCTTTGCTGTCTTGTTTTCAATTATCGGACAAAGACTTCTTCTGCGCTGCTGTCAACTGTTCTTCATCTTTTGGTTCTTCAAATCCCTCAATGACAATTTTCCAAAGTTCTTTTGATTTCAGCAACACCTTCATTTTGCTGCTCCAGTAGTCATAATTTTCTCCTTTAAAACGAGGGATAAGGGAGACCACATTGTTACTTGCTGCCATCTTTTCTAATTAACTTTGCTCTTGATAAATTTTAGCAACAGCTCTGATACCAATTTGTTGAGAATAAATTATAAATCTGGACAGAAAAAAATAAGGCAGAACAACTTGTAATTTGTATTTCTTCTTCTGAATGATCCCTTACATGGATAATTACAATGATAACTAGATAGACTACATATAGAGCTAGAAAACCTCTTCACTTACCAACTATATTTAATTACATAAAACTCTCCACCTAGAAACTCTCAAAAAGACTTCCCTAGAAACTTCTTCGTAAATCTGTCCATAATTAATTTTGCTGCAAGTTAATTTATTTGATTCCCAACACTCATATGGGTCCTAGCTTCTGGCGGCATATAATATTCTTTTTATATCTTTTTGTTTATACTAAAAGTGCATATTCATCCATCACAAGCATAAAATTTGACATACTTCAGACAAATTAACATAAACACTTAATTGAGATTCTTAATTTAAAATTCACAAAAAAGGGTTGTTTGGGGTCGTATTGCTTTTTACATACTTTTGCTTCTTCAGATGTGATGTTGTCTGTGCAATCTCCCTATTACCCTTTAGCAGCCTTTCAACTCTAGTTTCTTCCAGACGAATTAATGCAGCAAATTATTTCCATTCATTCAATTTGGTCAACCCAATGAACTGATCAAAAACTTCACTTTGATTTCATGGTTACAGTAGTTATATATTCTGTTATTCCTTATTTTATTTCACTTTTACAATCCAGTTGCCAAAATAATATATTTACATTTAATGGGAGATGATTCCTCTCTAAACAGTAGCAAAATAATATAAAAGAAAGAATATATGTACATTTAGTGGGAGATGATTCCTTTCTAAACAGTAGCAGTATAGATTTGTTGAATTGCATTTAATTAGACTTGGCTGCTCTTCATTGTACTTTTATTTAATTTTGTCCAATAGAGTTTAGTTTAACGGATGAATTTTTTCATGAAATTTGATGGATCAAAAAATTTTGACCATAGTGGGTGAGATTATTATCTAAAATTTTAATGGTTCAAACCGAATACATGTTTCATATTTTTATTACACCTTGCTACTTTCTGTTTGAATTTCTTGATAAATTTTTGAGGATGATATCAAAATCATCTCTACTAAGTTTTATGAAAAAAGGCATTCGTTTTGGCCTCGAACTAGATCCTATTGGATGAAATAGAATAAAAGAAATCGTGGAGATAAGCTAAGTCCCACTTATAACTTACCCAATACCTCTACTCCCATTTTAATTTCTAGCTACTTGATTATGTGTGTGCATTCACATGGCACTTCAGCACAACCATTAGCGAAATGTGGCATACGTAGAGCAATATATTTGGGGCCGAAATTGATTAGGGAAGGAAAATTACCCAATGCATATTTTTCTTTCTAAAAGAGAAATGCTTCTTATACCAGTTTGAGTTACCGGTTAAACTTACCGACTGAGCTAGCAAGATTATGTGGCTGCTTTGTCAATTATCATCTTTATGTGCTAATTGCATAAAGAACCATGAAGTTAAACCCTCTTTTCAACCCTTCATTTAAAGTTCAGTGTTTGCAAATTAAACCCGTAAGTATCAAAATTGTTGCAATTCAAACCTAGGCCAGTTCATACAATCACAAAAGCTAAAACTTTAACCGGTAAAATATTATACAAGAGTTAAAAAATATAATAGATTGTTCTTCATGTACCAGTACAAGAAGCAATTAAAATATAATGCTTCTTGTACTGGTTTAATTAGGATGTGAATTATTTTCAGCATAAAAGAAAACTTGAACAAATTAATTTTTGGATTGCTACTAGATACATGGTAAAAATTTAACTATGCTTTGTAATTATACATGGATATAAAAATCTAACATATCAATGTGTCAATCACTCATTGGTTAGAATGGAATGTGATACAGTTCTTTTTACAAATACATTGGTGGCCACATTTGATATGTTAGTTTTTATGTCAGATATTGATGTCTTCCTAAAATTAGAGCATCTCCGATGCAACCATGAATTGGACAAAAATAAAGTGTCATATAGAGATTGAGTTAAAAAAATCATGTCTAATACAAACATGGATAATGACTTTGAAGGTGATATGGCAAAAAAAGGAAGATACTGTGAAGATCTCCGAGAGAATATCTAGATGCCTACGTCATCATTTTTACTTTAATATATCATTTTTTGAACACCTTTGGAGATAGAAAAAATAAAAATTAGAATGAGACTATGAACGAGTTTTTTAGTGCCACCTAGGAACCATATCTTTAGACATGCTTACATGTCAATATTTTTGGTATATCTAATTCTACTAGCATTGGAGATTGATGCTCTTATTATATATAGTATCCATTATGTTTCCTAACATATTGTAGATGCTTTTATTGGTATATCCGATTCATACTAGGATTGGAGATGCTATTTTTGGTGTATATATATACTGTTGATTCAAATTGTTTTCTAACATGAATTGAATACTAATTTGCATGTTATATCAATTATCTCTACTACTTCTTAATTTTCATTTCTTTTTTTCTCTTTGTCGGATTCATTGGGCAACTCAAATTTCTCTACAAAATTATAAAAAAATTGAAAAGTTAATTAAAATTTACAAGTTCACTACAAACTTAAAGTTAAATTTAAAACTTTCTCTATAGAGTCACAAGAAAGTATATGTGAAATTTACATGTTTAACAGCAAAAATATAAATTGCAGTGAAATTTACAATTTGAACTGCAAAAATATGATTATATGAAAAATAACATAATATTGCAATCAATTGTTTCTTAATTCCCCTTTTGAACCCCATTTATTGACCCATATTCCTCCTTGGCATCCAAAGTTTGCATTAATTCTCCTTTGACACCCATTTGGATGGTTTCCATTCGGTCAAAGAGTGAAACCGTTAAATGCATTTTAAAATACCAAAAATACCCATGTGACTAGATTTAAATGAAAATGAAGCAATTTTCACAAAGTTATACCTCACTCGATTCATATCCAAATGATGTGTTCCATGTATGGTTGGAAAGATCATTCAACATAGATTATAAATACACTAATAATATTCAATAATAAGAAGTTTATATGCCTTTACATCGCTGGTAAAGTTAGGAAAAATCACATTTTTAAAACAACAAGTTTCCCAAGGCCGTAGCATACTCAATTCACATTCAAATGTTGTATTCCATATATGGTTGGAAATATATTGCAACGTAAATTATATGTACACTAATAAAATGGGAATTTTTTTTCAACTTTGTCAGCGATTTAGAGGCATATAAAGTGCTTATAATTGAATATTATTAGTATATTTTTAATCTATGTTGCAATATCTTTGGATATTAATCGTGTAAGATATGGCTTTGTAAATATGACTTTGTGAAACTTGTCGTTTTAAAATGTGATTTTCCCCAATTTTGGTAGCGATTTAAAGGCATTTAAAGTGCTTATTATTGAATATTATTATTGTATTATTATATGTGTTGCTATAGCTTTCCAACTATATGTGGATCACATCATTTGGATGTAAATAGAGTAAGATATGACCTTGTGAAGATGGCTTCGTGAAACTTGTCGTTTTAAAAATGTAATGTTTTCCCAAACTTTGGCATAAATTTAAAGGCATATACAGTTCTAATTATTGAATATTATTATTGTATTTATAATTAATGTTGTAAGAGCTTTCCAACCATATGTGGATTGTATCATTTGAATGTGAATCTAGTGAGATATGGCCTTGTGAAAATGATTTCATTTTCATTTAAATCTAGCCACAGGACGATTTTTGGTATTGTAAAATGCATGTATTTAAATGGTTTGACTTTTTGACCGATGAAAACTGTCCAAATGAGTGTCAAAGGAGAATTAATGCAAACTTTGGGTCCAAACAGAAATATGGGTAAATAAATGGGGGTCAAAAGGTAAACGAACCTTCTATTTATCTTACTGTAAATTTACAAGTATTCTTAAAAGAATTTTTGTGTAGTATTCAAAGTAAGTTTCTTGGTTTTACTGGAAAGAAATGAATGTGACCATATTAGATTTTAAAAATTTTGAAAATTGAAAATAATGCTAAAGATGCATTATTGTTCATAAAAATGTGGAATTAGTAAGAAAGGGGTTTTCATTAAAAAAAGTTTGTATCATATCATTCTGGTCTAAATCCATACATACTAAAGATTTACCATCAAATGACCCATTGAAATATATAATTAGCTTAATTATTTTATTCATTAATATCCATCCATCTCAAATTAGTATTCTATCTTTAATTTTAGTACTTTTTAAGAAAAAATAATTTCAACTTAACAATGGTAAAAAAGAACAACTTATTTTTTCTTGTAGATTTAGTACATTATTACTATTAAAAAAGAAAGTTGAACTAATAATTTGAGACAAAATTATCAAATAACAACTATATCTTTGTTTCTTGTAAGTAATTTTATTTTATTTTGTCTCTGGCAATCTTTTAAAATCAAAGTTTGTGCAAAATTGTTGTGTAAAATACACTTCCATTTTGCAATACTACATCAGCTTTCTATCTCTTCATTTTTTTTTAAAAAAAATTGAAAATGTAATAATTTCAAATATAAAATATGGATTTAAAAAAAGAAAGAAAATAAAAAGCTATACATTTGAAATCTACTCATTAATACTTATAAATCAAGATCTACTGTAATTATAAAATTATTTATAGAAAAAATTCAAGGAAAAAGGAAAAAATTTGCTTAAATTGATATTTAACATGCGTTAAAATCTTATTGGTTATTTCAAAGTTTACACAAGACCTTACAAAATACCATTGGAGCATTAATTTTGTTGGTGTTCAAGTTTTTTGTAAAAATGGGTTAGCACATATGATTTACATGTCAATATTCACACAACTAGTGAAGTCGTCTAAGTGATTATATTTCAAAAAAAAGAAGCAGTGAATTTGTTATGTACGAACCCAAATTAATCGTAAACGTTTTTTGTTTTGGAGTTCAATACTTTGATGAAAAATTAGAAAAAAAGTTGAGTGACATGGTGAGATGTTATCTTATTTTTTTCCATAGTGAACGTGAGGAAGAAAAAATTTGCAAAAAAAAATGCCGGATTAAAAACATATACTCATAAAAATAAGCATAAAGTAAAAGGCATCTCACCACACGGACCAACCAATTCATTTTCTTAACTTATCAAAAAAAATTAATTATTTTCCAACGAGATAATGGGTGCTAGGGCCTTGCTCCGTAATGTTTTATAACTTTAAGGATGTACTCGTGTTTAATAAGGGGAAGTAATACTAATTTCAAAATTTGTTTTTACAATAAATACACTTTTCATAATATTAATATATTTTAAGGAAAATGATAAATCTTAATGGACAAATATACCCTAATTTAAACAAATCCCCAAAAAATACGATCCCTAAGATCCTCAATTGTTCGCCTTTGCCTAGAAAACAAAGACCGGTGGCTTTGTGTAAGAGAAAATTGGAATTCTTCGAGACTGTAGCTCAAGAAGAAGTCAATTCATTTTTTCGATCAAGCTTCAAGAGAATTGATTTCAATTCTCAAGCCGTCATAAAGAGAAGGTGTCCCTGCAAATGAATTATATAAATATAAGAGTGTGTGTGTGTGTGTGTTTGTGGCTTCAATTAGAGTTTAATTATATACAATCAAGCTCTGGCTGCATGAATTTTATGTATGTATAACACGTTTGATTTTGTTATATGATCTCGATTAGTTAATTATTTGATACTATTAGAAATTTCCAAGTTACGTATTTTATGAATCTGAGAATTCATACAATTGATTTGGATCTGAATTATCCAATTTATATACCGCTGATGGTTTATGCTAGTAGGCACATATAATTAATAGAGGTTTTAGAATTTTGATGATTTTTTTTCATCAAATTTGGTGATTTGCTACTCTGTGTTTATTGCATTGAAGTTGTTTGAACAGTGCGTACCCTTAATTTGTTGATAGACATGTGGTGCTAAAACTGTTTTAACACCTTCAGTTTAGTTATATATGTTTACATGTGGTGCTAAAACCTTTTTAGCATCATTTTAGTGTTGAACAATTGGTGCTAAAACTATTTTAGCACCATGTGATTAGTTACTTGAGACAAAAATGGTGCTAATTTTGTTTTAGCACCTTTGATGTGTAGAGTTGGATGGGTGCTAAAACTGTTTTAGTACCTTCAATTCAATTACTTTGGACAAAAATGGTGCTAATTTTGTTTTATCACAGTTGATGTGTAAAATTGGATGGGTGTAAAACTGTTTTAGCACCTTCAGTTTAGTTATATGTGTTGACTTGTGGTGCTAACACATTTTTAGCACAATTCTAGTGTTGGACAATTGGTGCTAAAATTGTTTTAGCACCATGTGATTAGTTATTTTGGACAAAAATGGTGCTAATTCTGTTTTAGTACATTTGATGTGTAGAGTTGGATAGGTGCTAAAACTAGCACATTCAGTTTAGTTACTTTGGACAAAAATTGTGCTAATTCTGTTTTAGCACTGTTGATGTATAGAATTGGATGGGTGTTAAAATTGTTTTAAACACCATCAGTTTAGTTATATGTATTCACTTGTAGTGCTAAAACCTTTTTAGCACTATTATAGTGTTAGAAAATTGGTGCTAAAACTGTTTTAACACCATGTGAATTGTTACTTTGGACAAAAATAGTGCTAAATTTGTTTTAGCACATTGATGTATAGCATTGAATGGGTGCTAAATCAGTTTGAACACTATTTTAGTGTTTGTGCTAAAATGGTTAAATAAGGAAGGGGTAGTAATGTCTTTTTTGTGCAATGTCCTTAATTTATACTGCTAATTTGTAAGTTTCCTTTATAATTATTTTATTATTGGAATGCGCCCTTATGCCCAATTGCCTCTTTTTTAACTTGCTTTATATCTTGCTTTATATCAAATAGTTCCAACGAGAGTTCTAGTGTTTCAATCGTACTCTTGAATTGGAATCATTTCATCTTAGATCTACTAATCCGCATATACATATTTATATAAAGGATTCAAACAGTACCCTCGAAATCAAGTTGAGATTATTACATTGTATAGATGATATTAATTGATATTACTCCCATCTTCTTCTTTTTTTAATTTATTCTTTCTTTTTTTCATTTTTCTTTTTAATCAATCAATTGACAATGCCAGATGCCCTTGCTTTCATCCTTCTTGAACTAGTCCTCTTTGAGGATGAGTTGATGCATTACAATATATTGTTCATCAAATTTCATATTCAAATTATAGGAAGAGAAATTCCAAATGATGATTGAAGGGCATAATAGTATTTCGTCTAAGCTCCAAGCACATGTGAGAACCGAGCTCACTATAGACCGTGTGGAAAGCCATCCAAAATCTAACACATGGCGGCAGCAAAATATATGGAAGCATGACTAACATGCTCAACGGCTAGTTGCCAACTTCCCACTGCCCAACCAACCCCCACCTTTCTCTCCATTTAAACGTGGAGAGTAAGGTTTATCATATTGTAACAGCTTGTTCCTTGTGTCTATAAAAGGAACTAGTCTTTAGCATTTGGGATCATCTGAAACACAGTACTATTCTTTGTCAACTTATATCTATGGCCATTATTAATAAGAATATTCACTAATTTCACTAAAAGGTTGACGTAAATCAGACTTACCATTCATTGGCTTGGTGAACCACCTTTATCAAAAATTTGTGTGTTCTTCCAGCTTATTCTTTTTCTTACGCTTGTCCATAAATTTGTGTGTGAGCAACACTTCTTGCCCTAAAGATTTGTTGACCTTACAATGATAATGGTGCAAGTGATGAAGAAGTTTTCACCCGCGGGCCCCCATAAACAATCGAATTGCTCTCAATTAATCCCTGGCCAACAAATCCCAAACAAAACAAAGTTATTGGCAAATGTATTAGACGCGCTTACTTCTTTGAATGTTCCATCATGGAGAGTGATGGAATATGCCAAAGCAATATATTCGAAAGCAGTTTCTATACAACGCGAATCTTGGGAAACGCTTAAGCCAATTATGGTGATTATCATGTTCATTACACATACTATCGTAGATGTTGAGGATAGTAACGAGTTGACTCGCCAAGTTCTTGATTTGTCTGTGCTAGTGCTTGGAAGTAAATCTTCCATAAAATAGTTGGAGGAGAGCTGAGCGATTTGTTTGCTAGACCTGTAGATAGATCGGGAAGTTGTTCGTATGCCGTGCTCACATCTTTTCCATGAAAAATGCATTGTTTAGTGGCTGGAGAAGAGTCACTTATGTCCTATGTGCCGGTTTAAGATGCATGTTGACCCAATTTATTTAAACGTGTGTCCCTCCTATAGGCGGATGCAGCAAATGCTACTTGAAGATGCCTCTAAATCCTATAACTAGTAACTTGATTACGTTTATGTTGAAGATTTTGTGTAATTGAAAAAATGGGAGAAAAAGAAAAGAAAAAAAAACAAAGCAAGCACCAAGTGAGCATTCTTGTGTTTTCCTAAGTCCCATGTAGGAGATAAATAAAACCTTTCATGAGTTTTTATAAGGAAGAATTTGCCTAAGGGCTTGAGCCCTTTGAGCATTAGACTTTTGTGCTATTGGGTGAGAACTTGAATGGTGTGGTTCATCACACGCATGTTGAACCGACCCGACCCAGGACAAAATTATTTTGAAAAATTTTATATATTAAAAATAAAATTATTTTCCTTTTGAATTTTTGAAAGACTTTGACTAAGTCTTACGCAGTTGGTTTTCGATAGTTCCCACTATTACGACTGTTGCATTTTTCTCTTCCTCAACGTAAGGTGTGAGAAGATTTTTTCTTTAAAAATATTTTCGTCTCTCCTCTCGAAAGACAAAAAAAAAAACAAAAAAATCCTCTTCCTCCATTGTTAACCTCTTCTGAGACCTTAAAAAAATTCCTCAAATTTTTTTTTGCCTCCGGCACAAATAGTTTACCGATTCCGGCTGAAATTTTAAAGGGAGATAAGATTCCGATTTCCCACAGTGCAAAGAAAATCAAGACAGAGGAAAATCTGGGCTTGTTGTATCCTAGGGACGGCGTGGCCTATCTAAACTGCTAGCACAATCACCAAGTAGAGCCGCGAAACGTTTTAAAAAGAGCAATATAGTTCGCAACTCAACCCGGTGTTTTCCAATTGCTTTTTTTGGTAACTTCGTTCTTGTTTCAACAGTTTACTATATATGTTTCATAGTTCATTTATTAAACGCATAGGTTTCTTTTTAGTTTCATTAAACACATGGTATTTCTTTTTCATTTTATCGAACACATATATAGGCTAGGGTTTCCTTTTAGTTTTATTATACTTTAATAGTTTAATTTATTTTAGGATTCTTCTTTGTTTTTACTTTTTCTTTTTCATTTTTAAATGTTTTTCAATACTTTTTCTGAGATTGGATTGTCTCCCTTTTCATATTCAAGTATTGATTAGCAATTTCAGCTTATAATCACTTCTGATTTTTCTTTAACCACAGTACTAATTGAAGTTACAATTGAAGGTAACATCTTCTTTCTTTTATTTTAAAAAAATAAAAGTCTAAGTTTTTAACTTATGTTAAATTTAGAAAGATGAGCCAATCAAGTGCTTGTTAAATTGCATAAATATGTCTAGTTTATAAATTGGATCCCAATTTGACAAGTGGTAAATTTTTTTATTTAATTTTAACAAAAATATGTGCAGTGTAATTTTTCTTCTTGGATTTTGTATGACAATTGTAAATTAAGTAATTTTGAACGATCCAATTGATAAAGTGGAGGAGAAGCACAGGACCTAATTAATCCTCTTGCTCTGAATAAGTTAAAAAAAATTTAATCCTCACCCCAAATATTACCATGAACAAATCCTCAAGGTTATTAGTTCCAAATTAGCCACTATATTTAGAAAATCGTAACGGTTCATAACCGCGACAATTACCCACAAAACAGTTATCACCAATACTGTTTTACTTACTATTAATTGAAAAAAAAAAAAAAAAAGAAGCACAAATTATTTTGCAATTTTTTGATGTTAGTCGAGGCATGCTGATCTTTCTCAATAATGACTCGCAAAATTTATCATAATTTTACACCTAGCCAAGGTGAAGTTATCTGTATACACATATTTTTATCTTGATTGTTTATGAATTTTCTTTTGCCAAAAGAAAATGTAGAGAGAACTTTCTCAGATGATGATTCTTTACTATCCAAAGTTTGATCGCTTTCATTTTAATTAAGGTATAATATTATTGATCACTGAGTACGTCAAAACTAGTATTTCTATAAAAGGTACAAAAATAAAAGATTGAAAGCTATTATAACTTGGAAAATTTGGACTTTGCTCCCTATTGTTTACCCCCTAATTTGAGTTTTCACTCCATATTTTATTTTCGTTGACTTTCCACCTCGCCGTTAGTGATATCCATTAATTGATGTAAGTTATTTTTTTACCGGCCAAAATGCCCTTGTGGCTTCTAACCCTATATTTAATTTCTAATTGTGTTTTCGCCCCATATTTTTAAAAATAATACAAAGAGGGCTTCCATTGTAATTTAAAAATATATTACTATGAGAACATTTCAGCACGATACATTATATTTATGCATGTGTACGCATAACGTAATACATTTTCATGTGTAGACACGCATAACGTATTTTATTGAAATATGATTGTAGTAATATATTTTTAGTTTGCTATGATGACCCTCTCTCTATACAATCTTTTTAAAATATGGGGTGAAAACACAAATAAAAATTAAATATAGGTTGAGAAGCTATAAGGTTATTTTAGTCAAGAAAAAGATGTCTGAACATTAACTACCTGAACCCACTAACGACGGGGTGGAAAGCCAAAGAAAATAAAATGTGGAGTGGAAACTCAAATTAAGAGATAAAACATGGGATGCAAAGTCTAAATTTTCCTATTAATTTCAGATGATGCGAGTATTAATCGTTTATTTTGAGGACTAGAGGCTTGTGATAGTGAGATACTTCAGACGCAAAAAAATACCATATTCAATCAATCATTTTCCTTTGAGATGAAAAA
>CM038471.1:36671261-36871261 GCA_021464415.1 Lonicera japonica | reverse complement strand
TAAGGTATGTTCACAAATGTTTAATTTATATTAAAATAAGAAAGATATTCCTTTAGCATAATACAATAAACTAATTTAATAGTTTTTAATAATATGTAATTTAAATTATGTTTATGTATGAAAATATTTATCAACTTGTAGTAAAAGTTTTTTTAATTATTTTATTTTTTTGGCTTTTTGGGTAAAAAGTCCTACTACTACTACTATATATCTTTATATATTCATTCATGAGCTTCTTTCATATTTACAAAAAAAACTTTGTTCGAGCACAATTTCATTACAAAAAAGGTAGAAGAATTTCTGGGTGAGTTCTTTTTCTTCTTCTTCTTCTTTGTGTTATTTATTGTTTCTCTTCTCGACCTAATATTAGTTACAAGAAAATCATGCTTTAAAATATTCCCAACTTCGTTAATCTCTTATTTAATAACTTGACAACTTAATCACGTATAATGAATTATAAATTATGGTCCATGTATAATGAAGTTTTCAAACGTGATTCATAGAATCTCATTCTAAGCTATCAAGAATAGAGTTAGAAATTGGAGAAAGACTTCTCAATATTTTAGATGCATTTTCTAATTCTCTTGTTTTTTTAATATCTTTAGTGCTTCTCAATATTTTGAAAGTCATTGTTTTTAGTATACTCTATTATTATATCTCAAATAATTTGAAAATCTAAGTACATAGTTTGCAAAGGTTTTAAGAATGGCAAAAGAGAGGGAAAAAACCTAATATTATGACTGGAAAATTATATAAAAAGATTAATTTGATATTCGAATTGGATAAAAAGACTAAAGCAATTATTCTAGGTAGGCATAAAACTAACAAATCAAATGTAATAACCATGTATTGAATAAAAGGACCTCAACATATGATATTTCAGATTTTTATGTCAGATATTTATATTTTGAATTACCAAGCCTCTACAAGTAGACGTCGCAACTAGCTTTTTAATATCAAAAATAATAATTAAACGGAGATGGGAATTGCTGTATAAATGAGATATTAAGCTTGATTTTGGGATGGATTTTTGAGAATTTTTGTATATAAGTAAGCATAGGTCTTTTGAAGAACGTTGAACAACCCAAATAAAGACATAATTAGTATGTTTGTACCAACTGCAAAATTTCAAAGAAGAAGTAGGAAATGAAAATATTACTTACTGAAAAATATTAACAAAGCGAACAAGTAAATTAAATATTAAATGATAAAAGATCTTAATAACTCAAAGTAGAATTTATTACTTTATTAGAATGATATTTAACAAACAAAAAAAAAAACAATTGATATAGATAATCACAAATTATTAGTAAATATGAAAGTTAAACTCATATCCATCCTTTATGCAACAAAATAAATGTAAACTAGTGGATTGTATAAGTAATATATCTAAATATATAAAAACAAAGAAAAAAAACAAAAAGAAAACAAAGAAAGAAAGAACGAAAGAAGGAAGGAATATTGATAAAATAAAAAAAAAAAAAATTATCAGAAACAAATGTTTTTATTAATAAAAAGCAAGGGAACAAGGGTACAAAGAAGGTGGATCAGAAATCCACCAACAACATAGTAAAATATAGCAAAAAAGGGAAACATATTGAAGAAAAACACTGCCAAAGTGCAGATAGTTAAATAACATTTGATTTAACTATCTGTATTATAATATCAAAACAAATAGTTAAATAACTTTGATATGACAAAAATAATTTACTAACAAATTTTGGTATTGTAATACACAACAAAATCCATGCATTAAAACTATATTTCACTTAATTATCAGGTACTACAAATAAAATCTACTAACAAATTTTGGTATTGTAATACACAACAAAATGCGCTAAAACCATATTTCACATAATTATGAGGTATTCAAAAATATAAATACTATAGATGTTTTTCATATTCTTAGAGGAACAAGTGTTTTTCTGTAGAGTTTCCACGTAAGAATATGTCTTATATATGCATCTCTTTCTTTATTTTCTTTTTCTTTTTTCTTTTTTTTTAAGCGGCAAAGTGTCCGGGCATATGTTTTATGCATCTAAGGTATGCAAAATTAAACTCTAGGTACAAACATTTAAAAAACTATCACAAGAACTAGAGGATAACTTTATTTGTTGATCGAAATAGGTTTTTGTTCAACCAGAGAAATGCATTACATGTAAAGCATGATATAAACACATAATATATTATTTGCTTTAATAGAAGCTGAAAGAAGTTTAACAACAATATTTTTATAACTAAATTATAAGCTAACAGGGCGAGTTCTAAAGGGAAAAATATAATGAAAACAAGAAGTATCAACATTCCTTTAGATTTGTTTCTTAATTCAAGTTTAAATCCTTTTGAAAACAGTTAATTGGAAAAATATTTTTAACCTATACATAATTATCATTAATTTAATGTATGCATTTATTATTCATCGTCTAGCCGCATATAATGCACATGCACTATTAGTCTACTAGCTAGTATGTGTATATATATTTGTTTTTTTTTTTTTTTTGGTTTCTAAAATTATATTATATTACAAACTGCCATAAGATATTAAATAAACTCCACAAATGTGAACGATCTTGCAAGTCTCACAGAAACCTTAAAACGACACTAAAAGTAATTTTGAAGTGTTAGCATACCAACAGTCATCCGCCAACTGGCGGTACGTAGTCCAATGACCACAGCTCCGTCAACAATGGAATCGTCTTTTGGGTAAGAAAAAAATAGTGTATCCTCAATTTATGGGTTAAACAAGCCCTTTTACCCATGTCTCCCTAATATTAATATATTGTAGGCGTTGTTTGATAACAAGATGTAAAATGATAAGAAAAATAATTAATTTGTGTGAGAAATTAAAAAATAAGTTGAGGTGATGTGGTAAGATGTTAGCCATCTCTTGCTTATTGTTATGAGTAGATGTCTTCCATCCCACTTTACATTTTGTGAAACTTTTTCTTCACCATAACCCACATAAATTTTTCCATGAAAAATGCAAAAAAGTAAGAGAACATATCATAGCATCGATCAACTTATTTTCCAACTTCTCACGCAACTCAACTGTTTTTTCATATTATTTTTCATCTTGGTATCAAACCTAACGTGCCTTAACTACAAATTTTGGAAACTCTCACTAACTTTTGCTTCAATATTTTTATCCCTTAATTTTCTTAGATATCCTACTGTTTTAAATTGATGCTTCTTGTTGTTTTCCATGGTTTAACCGTGTAAATTATAAAAAGTGAAGGATTAAGGCATCAAGGCGAAGACAGATAACTTGTATACTGCCTAATTTTTTTTTCAAAAAAAAAAAAAAAGAAGGTAAATTTCGAACAATGGTTTGGAGGAGATGAATTATGAGAAACTTACGCATCTGCTTGGTTTTTTAATTCCATCCCAGCCAAATCTGCAACTTCTTTAAGTGCTATCTTCCATCCTCTCACCTTTTCCACCAATTTCATCTTTTCCACGGGATCAATTTCCGCCTCATTGTGTTTTTCGTACATATCAAATGCTTTTCCTGTCCTCCCCTTTTGATTCCGGATTTCGGATGGACTCACATCGTAGAAGACGGGTAAAACTTCATGGCTTGAAGTACTCCTGCACTTGAGGATCATCACAAGTTCATCTAGGCACCATGGTGAAGTCGCATAATTTTTGGAAAACACAATAATCGAAATCCTTGACTCTTTGATTGCTTTGTCTAATTCAGGCATGAGGCTCTCTCCCCTCTCTATCTCATTGTTGTCTCTAAATGTACCAAATCCCGCTTGCACCAAAGCTTCATAGAGGTGATCGAGGAAGTTTCTTCGAACGTCCTTGCCTCTAAAGCTCAAGAACACATCATATGCGTATACAAAAGTGGAAGAAGAGGCTTCTTGGGCTCTTAGAATAGCCATTGGACAAAGCTAGCGATGATTTAGCAGATGAATAATATTCTGGATACAAGCAGTATTCAAGGGGAGAGAAATATATAGATAATCAGAGTCAATGAAGTCTTCCATTAAAAGAAAAAAAAATGGTTAGTTGGAAGACTTGCATAAGATCGAGGTGGGGTGAATTGGTAATTTCGTGGCGATGGCTAGGTGTGAACTAGGGGAGTTAAATAGGGTTGAAACAAGTAGCTTATAGTAATAAGTTAATATGGAGGGGACCTGTGTTTCCTTTCCTTGAAAACCTAATATGCCCCAGTTTCTTATTCAATATGTGGTATGTATATATGGACAAATGAGGGGAAAATGGTTTTTAAGACCTTAGAAATATACGAGGAATGTGTAAAAGATGCGGGGTTAAGATGAATGTATGAGAAATAAAATATGCAGGTCACGTCTTAATAATTCCAATTCTTGAAGAGCATAATATACATTGTTGTCCCACTACCTAAAATCTTAAGCTTTTAATTAGGAGAGATTGTTCCTAACATGGTATCAAAGATCAGGTTCTACGAGGTCTCTATGTTTGTGCAGTATGCACGTTGTGCACCTTTGGTTTGGTTTATCTCTCCACATGCAAGTGGGGGTCGCATGTGAGGGGGAGTGTTGAAGAGTATAATATACATTGTTAGCCTACTATCTAACAGCTTAAGCTTTTGGGAGAGTTGTTTCCTAACACCAATCAGAGATGAGATATGCATATATGGTGCAGGCCAGTAGGCCATAGTCCTGAAAGCAACAACCTCCGACTATATTATTTCTGTAGAGCAAATCAAATAAAGAATCTTTGTCATTATATAAGGAAGATGTCATACATGTACCTTCCATAAAATAAATTCAAAGAAATAATATTTAAGAAGTACGTGATGATGCTAGCATTGAGGAAATTTCACCACCTTTTCTTGACCAAGTGTATTTGATTAAACAAAACAACAACAACAAATGATAATAAAATTATTTATAATAACAACAACATAGACTGGCCAACCATGTTTGACAAAATGAACTTCTGTTTATAAAATTAACTGGAAGCATGGTTTGCAAGTTTGGAACTTTGCTTTTACTTGTCTTGTAACTTTGTCATCTCCACCTCTTGTGCAAGTCATCCATCCACCTTTTTGTCCACTTATTTTTCTAATTGTCCATTCTTTTGACAACCAATCCCCTTATTGGATATCCTCTGCAACAAAATTGCCTAACTAATGCCTGGGTGTTCAATCATGCATTACCGATAGGTAGCTTAATTTGTCAAAATAGTGGTACAATAAATGTATGGTTCGATAAATTTGGTTACCATTTCCTGGCATGAGTAGCATTTATGATTAAAGAAATGCATGTGGAGAACAGAAACTATTGTTAGCCAAAAATGCCGAAATTAACAATTTAAATAAAAAATAAAACCGAAACCGAGTCTCGTGTAACACACGATCTCCTTAAAACAATTACGCCGCCTCCCGCGGTGCTTTTGAGGTTTATTATGGCGTTTGTCTCCCAGGATAAAACGGTACAAAGAGTGTCTACCTTTTAGCACTTTGGTGTCACTCGCAAACGAACTTTATATTGTGTATGAACTTGATCACCACCAAATACAAAACTATTCTAGAGAGCAAGAGAGATGATTTCGTGAAGAGAGGTGTGTGTAGACTTGTGTGGAATGAGGTCTCTAAACCTCCAATTTATACAAGGGGGAGATCTCTAGAGTTAATATCCTATTAATTATAAAAAACGTTTAGTGTTAATTACCTCAATTAAACAAAAACGTTTATAAGAATTAACAAAAACGTTTAAAAATCAATCTCTTAATTAAGAGTAATTCAAAATTTAAATGGGTGACATTAAGCTCGGAAAATAAATGAACTGGAAAACTTGACCCCGTGCGGCTGGCCAATTTCGGAGCGACATTCGTGTCCGCACACAAGCCAAGCCTGTGTCAAGCCAAATTCGGTCCGAGATATGCACCCCCTCCTGCACCTGAGTGCGCGAAAGAGAGCATTATATTTCTTAAAAGCTTATGAGTTAGTGAAAGGTCATCCTTTATAAACTCATAAAAGTCTTCCCAAAGTTCCAATGTGGGACTAACATTTCCCACTTTATTTTCCATCTCAAGTAGCTCACTTTGGGTGACAATTTCTCATTCACCCCAAATCCGTTTTGAGCATACAAATACACGATCTCGATGTACTCACGGAGGAGAACACGAATCTATAATTTCCTTTCACAACCAAGTGTGAAACCCCATTTAAAATTACCCTAAAAAAAGCATAAAAACCAAAATTTTCCAACAACTTTAAGCCTCTACAGTTACTAACTCCACAAGCTGAACTGTGATATCTATACCACCACTCAAACCAACAAATAACTTTGGGTCAGAGAAACTTAAGTTTTCCAGCATTTAGGGTATCTCATAGAGAATTTCATAATAGCTTAGTGGCTTGCTCAATATTGAGATTAAGGATCTTTATTTATACAGAAAACAAAGTGCTACATAAGGATGAAATTCTCGAAGTCGGACAAAAACTCATAACTAACCTATATCACACAACTAGATGTACCACCTAACAATATAAGAAGACATAAAAAAAACAATAAATAAAAGAAAATACTAATTTTTGCAACATTTTCCAGGCCATATTTTGATGCTTGTTACGAGTGCTTACCTTTACATATCGATCAACCTCTCTCTATTTTAGGTTCATCCGGCCTATAAAGGCTGTTCTGCTCAAGAGAGAAATGAAAAAAAAAAAGTTCCTTCATGGATTAGGTTTCGGGCTTACTTTTAGGCCTCGTTTGGTTCACGGAAAGGAAATCAATTCCTTTATCTTTCCCATGGAGGTGGGAAAGTAAATTTCCTGTCAAATTTCCTTTCTTGTGTTTGGTAAACCATGGAAAGTATTTAGGTAAGAGTATTATTGTATAAAATTTGTGCAATAAATGCTTGGAAATCACATGGGAAAATCAATCCCATGTGTTTTGGGAAGAATGGTTTTACCCCCTATTTTCCCCTCTCTCGGGAAAGTGTTTCCGGAATTTGTGCTTACCAAACAAAGGAAAGGGACGACTTTCCTTTCCCGAGTACCAAAATCCGTGAACCAAACGAGGCCTTATAGGCTCCCTTGGATGGACTAACGCATGTAAATAATAAGGTGTAATTCTACTTATTAACGCATCCATTGTGGAGATATTATTTTATGCTAGCCAAGACTATCGGACAACGATAGTTTTTTATGTCATGTAGCACTGGCAATAGCTTAAAAATTAAACATTTCCATTGCAGATGCTCTAAAAATATCCAAGGCTTTTACTGCATTTAAGAATCACCATAAAACATTTTTCTTTTCCCATCATACTTTCACGGCTAAACCGTCTATCGTTCTGCAATATAATTACTTTATTTTATTGATGAATTTGTATATTCCCAAAATATTTCTTGACTAAACATGACTAATAGTGGCGAATATGACTTTTACTACTAAGTATTTCAATATTGAATGTCATTTTTTTCATAGTAATTAATATTAAGATATATTTTGACTAACATAAAGTAATTCTTGATATTTATACTCGAGAGCAATTCTTGACAAAATTTTGTAAGGAAAATTTTTAAAACTTCGAACATTTGCAAGTAATTGGTAGTACCAAATCTTTGGGGGACTGGATCCATCACTGTCCCATAATAATAGTGTGTTTGTTTAAATGAAAAATAAGCACTTTTGTTTCCCAGAAAAGAGAAAACTTTGTGGATTACATTGGAATTACAATAGAAAATAAGGCCACTGAGGAAACTAAGGGTGAAAAATTTAAACTAGACAACCATCCTTCTGGAAAATAATTAGAAAATTTAGTGGGCCTAGTGGTCAGATTAAACTATGGGCCTAATGGATTGGCTTCACTTTGCCCAATTTACAATTGTGGATGTGTCACACTCATCTTGCTCGAATCATTGCTTTGAATAAAAATAGAAACACAATTTCAATTCAACTCACAACATTAGGTTAATGTTTGTTACATCTACTTCCTCCGGGTCTAACATCCTCGTTGGCACACTTTTAGTTGAATTTTCCTGTAATACTATTTTGTTACATCTTGATCAAGCCTAGTAACATATTATGCACTTTAGACCCAAAGGCACACTGTTTAGATTTTATCCTCATAAAAATGTCTTATTAGAAGGGAATACTATCCACACATGTATACTAAAATCGTTACGAGTACTACACATGTAAGGCCGAAATCTAGGTGTCTTTAGGACAAAATTAAATTGGAAAGAAACCTTTAGTCCATTTTCTTTTAATTTAATTACACAGCTCAATTAAGTGTCACTTTATGTATTCACAATGATGAAACTAACAACTTAATTGGAATCAAATATAAGATTGAGAACCAAATCGCTGACAAAATATTAGTACCTCCAACAGAGAACCCAAACTTAAATTAAACAATTTGTTAATACATCAAAATAACATCACCTCTACATCCAGAAACTTGTACAACGTTTTTTTCAGCTCACACTTTTTTCACATGAAAAAAAAATCTTAGTATATTAAGAAAGTAGAGGGGGAAAAGAAAAAAAAAGAAGGAAAGCTTCTCTCTCCTTATAGAACTCTATCCAATTGCCCATTGTAACTGTAAAAGCAGAAGACAAGAGTAAAACATAATTAAAGACATAATCACAAGTACACAATGATAAATTTAGAGAGAATGAGAGAAAAAGAATGAATTTTGTATATTAATCTCTTGCTCTTTACAATGAGAAAAGCCCTATATATACAAGCATATAATGAAGAGAAAAGAAAAGCCTAAAAACATGGAAAAAGAAAAGAGAAAAGAAAAGCCTAAAATCATAGGAAAAAAAAGGCCATGATAAATTTAGAGAGAATGAGAGAAAAAGAATGAATTGTGTATATTAATCTCTTGCTCTTTACAATGAGAAAAGCCCTATATATACAAGTATAGAATGAAGAGAAAAAGAAAGCCTAAAATCATGGAAAATAAAAAGAGAAAAGGAAAGCCTAAAAACATGGAAAAGAAAAAGAGAAAAGGAAAGCCTAAAATCATGAAAGAGAAAAAGGAAAGCCTAAAATCATAAAAAAAAAAAAAAAAAAAAGTAAAGGTATAATATTTTAACACCCCTCAAGCTTTGGGTTAAAATATTATTCCTTGAGTGTTAAAATATTATTCCCTGAGTGTTAAAATATTATTTCCTTACCTTTTCTTTTCCATGGTTTTAGGCTTTCCTTTTCCATGATTTTAGGCTTTCCTTTTCTCTTTTTCTTTTCAATGTTTTTAGGCTTTCCTTTTCTCTTTTTGTTTTCCATGATTTTAGGCTTCCTTTTTCTCTTCATTCTATACTTGTATATATAGGGCTTTTCTCATTGTAAAGAGCAAGAGATTAATATACACATTTCATTCTTTTTCTCTAAATTTATCATGATATCAAAGCAAGTTTAAACTCAAAATCTTCCATCCCTCCACCACGGCTAAACCTGCTGCCACCCCCTCTGCTGACCACCGCAACACCCCAAAACCAACCAAACTAGCCAAACCCCACCCACACCCTAACCCACACCAATTTTTTTTTTTTTTAATAATCTCGAAAACTATCCAACTCACCTCCAACACATCGAAGCTCACCACCGTTGCCATCATCCCGACGAGACGATTCAGACGCCGCAAAGGCCACCTCGAAACTTTCCCTCACGCACCAGGCGAGTGAGATCTAGAACGTAGCAAATCCCATGCGCAGATACCGCTCGCAGTATCCCACGCGCTGTACCACGAGCCTCATGCTCTCTCCCACACGCTCCATCTCACGTGCGGCACGCACCTCACACGATGTTCCTCTAGACGGCGTTAGCTTTAATGGTGGTTAACTTAATGCCGTTAATGTTAACGGCAGACCTCTAACGCCGTTACTCGCCGTTAAGTTACTGTTCCAAAAAAAAATTGTTTCCAGGGTTTGTCAGTGTTTCGGATTCAATCGTGAACTTCGTTTTAGCCCATTCTATCTCTAAGTATCGATATCAGGTTCCATATTTTACCCTTTCATATTTCATTATATCAATTCTCCATTTTTTCGCCATATCTTCCAACTATGAAATTCCTATTACAATTAAACTTGATGGTAACAATTATAGTCACTGGTCAATGCTATTCCGAAATTTTCTGAAAGATAAAGGTCTTTGGAATTATATTACTGGCAAAGAAAAATGTCCTGCTGATACTGATCCCAAGTTTGCAGAATGGGATATTAATAATAACAAGATCTTGACCTGAATTGCTAACACTGTCATACCATCCATTAGCATACAGCTCGAAAAATGTGATACTGCACAGAAAGCTTAGAATTTTTTGGCAAACCGATATGTTCAAACAAATTTTGCTAAAAAGTACAAGTTTGAACAGGATATTCGGGCCTACAGCAGCAGGCGGGCCAATCTATTTCTGATTTTCATTCTAGCATATCTTTTATCTAGGATGTTGGAACTTATGGAACCACAGTGGACTACTGATATGCAATTGTTGGAAACCTTTCGTGAGGAAACTCGACTTGTCCAATTTTTTATGGCTCTCATAAAAGAATTTGAACCACTTCGAGTTGCCATGCTCCACTGTAAACCTCTGCCTACCGTTAAAGTGGCCTTAATAGAATTAATTACTGAAGAAACTCGCCGAGGTATCTTTTCAAATCTGTTTTCGGTATTCATTGCAATCCCTCGCCCACAGCAACAGTCTTACAGACCCCTCACAAATCACTCTTCCCCCCTCCCCCCCATACCTCAACATAGTCCCAACAAACTTTCCCCCAGCCACCCAGAGGTTTTTCCCAGGCCCAATGTAACTACTGCAAGAAATTTGGTCACACAGTTAAGTTTTGCCCCTCTCCTACCTCTTGTTACATGCGAGAACTACAAAAATCTTCCCAATCTACTGCTGCCTTAACATCCTCTGATGTCCTCGCCCATGAGGTTTCCCCCAACCCTCCCCAGCTCAGTCATACTGTTGCGTTTGCCTTCTCTGCTCCTACTGGTACATCCACATCCCCATGATTCCTTGATTCTAGAGCATCCAACCACATGACTTTTGATTCTGCACACTTTGCCACTACTAGCCCGATGCACTCATCTCCCCCAATTCATACTGCTAATGGATCTACTATCTCTGCTAGTCACATTGGTTTCATCAATACCAATAACGGTTTGTCTGTTCCTGATGTTCTTCTTGTCCCTCAACTATCTATGCAACTTTTATCTGTTGGCCAATTATGTGATCTGGGCTAATCATTTTATTTGATTCTTCTAGTTTTGTTGTGCAGGACCGTTCGACGAGGACAAAAGTTGGGACAGGCCATAAAGTTGGACGCTTATATGTGACAGACAGATTACATATTCCTTCTTCCAGTAGTTCCTCCTGGAGACATTCACCCCCAATCCCCCCTCCTTTATTTTTTGGCATTCTAGATTAGGTCATGTTTCCTTTTCACGTCTTCAATTTATGGTCAATAAAGGGTTGTTAGGACCAGCTACATTGGACAAAGATCCTTCTAGTGTTGCTTGTACACTGGCTAAACAACCAGCTCTTCCTTTTAAAAATAGTATTACTATTTTGAATTATCCATTTGATCTTGTGCATTCTGATGTCTGGGGTAAAGCCCCGGTTACCTCTATGGGTGGAGCCTTATATTATGTTGTGTTCATTGATGATTACTCCCGTTATACCTGGACTTATTTACTTCATTCCCGATCGGATTTTTTGAAAGTTTACATTGAATTTGCTCCTATGATTAAAACTCAATTTTCTAAAACCATTAAAGTTTTTCGTTCTGACTCTGGAGATGAATATCTGTCTAAATCCTTTCTTGATTTTCTTAAATCTTAAGGAAATCTTCCTCAACTCTCTTGCCCCGACACCCCTCAACAAAATGGGGTTGCTGAACGCAAACACCGGCATCTTGTTGAAACGGCCCGCACTTTACTTGTCTCCTCCTCTGTCCCCTCTTTTTTTTGGGGTGAAACCATCCATACCTCTGCATTCATTATTAATCGCATTCCTACCGTGGCTACTGGTAGTCTTTCTCCTTTTGAACGCCTTTTTGGTAACAGACCTGATTATTCATTTCTTCGTGTTTTTGGGGCCACCTGTTTTGTGCTTCTTTCAAAACGAGAACGCACAAAACTAACACCAAAAATAACTATTTGCGTCTTCTTAAGGTTTGGGGTTCAACAAAAGGGCTATCGTTGTTATGATCCAATTGCAAAACGGTTTCGTATTTCTCAACATGTCACCTTCTGGGAAAATACACCATACTACTATCTGTCTAAAGATCCCGTGTCATCCACTGAGTCCTCCATGCCAGTTGATCCGATGAGTAAAGTGACAGTCTACTTCAATATGCTTAGTGCGTTCGTGAAAACATCATTGTGGGCTATTTGAATAGCACTGCGATTGTCACAAAAAATAGGCGTGGGATCTGGAAAAGTAACGCCCATATCTTGAAGGAGCCAGCAAAGCCAAACAACTTCGGAGGTGGTGTGAGTGAGAGCACGATATTCAGCCTCAGCACTAGAACGAGTAACAATAGTTTGCTTCTTGTTTTTCCATGAAATGAGAGAATCGCCAAGAAAAATGCAAAAACCGGTGGTGGATCACCGATCAGTAATATCACGAGCCCAATCAGAATCAGAGTACCCTTGAAGTGCAAGGGTAGAGGCAGACGAGAAATGCAGGCCTTGGTGTATGGTCCCTTTTATGTAGCGGATGATACAAAGTGAACAGATCGTGGTGCAGACATGGACTGACTCACAATGTGAATGGCATGACTAATATCTGGTCTAGTGATGGTGAGATAGTTGAGACTGCCCGCAAGTTGGCGGTATAAAATAGGATTAGCCAGAGGAGTGCCGTCGAAAAGAGAAAACTTGACATTCATTTCAAGAGGAGTGTCGGCAACCTTGTTGTCTGTCAGACAGGCCTAGTCAATAATTTCATAAGCATATTTCACTTGAGAAAAAAAGTACCCTGTAGAGGAGTGATCAACCTCAATGCCTAAAAAATAGCGAAGAAAACCAAGATCTTTCATTTCGAAACAGGAACATAGATAAGCTTTAAGTCGACATATACCATCCAAATCATCCCCAGTAATAATCATATCATCAACATATATTAGAAGAATAACAATGCCCTGTGATGAGAAAGATGTGAACATAGCCAAATCATGAGAACTCTGAAAGAATCCATGGGCAAGGACAACGATGGAGAATTTTGCAAACCAATCTTTGGGTGCTTGTTTGAGGCCGTAGAGAGCACGTCGTAATTTACATACTTGGCCAGGAGAGTGAGGAAGACCTGGAGGAGGTTGCATATAAACCACTTCAAGGAGATCACCATGAAGGAAGGCATTCTTGACATCCATTTGATTAATAGACCATTGTCGGACAGAGGCAACTGAAATAAGAGTGCGAACGGTAGTCATACGAGCAACAGGTGCAAAAGTTTTCTCATCATCAATGCCATATTCTTGAGTAAAGCCCTTCGCAACAAGACGAGCCTTGTATCGATCAACAGAACCATCAGCCTTAGTCTTAATTTTGTAAATCCATTTACAACCAACAGATTGACCTGCAGGTAAAGTGGTTAGATCCCATGTATTGGTTTGCTGGAGAGCAGTAAGCTCATCAGTCATAGCCTGTTGCCATTTAGGATCCAAGGAAGCAGCCCGATAAAAGGTAGGTTCATAGAGAGACAGCATGGCAAAGAGAAAACAATGATAATCTGATAGCTTGGCTGGTGGGCAACGATGATGAAGTGGTCGTGTCACAGTACCGTCGATGGGACAGATAGAGTCGGGACAAGACGTAGAGTTATCAGCAGGGGGATAACCAGATACAGAATCAGTGGGAGGAGTAGGTAATGGTGTTGGATCAGGAACAGGGAGAAGAGTCGGTGGAGTATGAGAGGACTCGGCGATGGAGGAGTCAGGGAACGGATCAATCGGCAGGGAGGACTCAGTGGATGACACATGATCTTTAGACAAAGAGTAGTAGGGGGTATTTTCCCAAAAGGTGGCATGTCGAGAAATACAAAGCCGTTTTATAATTAGATCATAACAACGATAGCCCTTTTGTTGAACCCCATACCCTAAGAAAACGCACATAATTATTTTTGGTGTTAGTTTTATACGTTCTCATTTTAGAAGAATCACAAAATAGGTTGCCTCAGAAAATAAAGGGGACAGAGGAGGAGACAAGTAAAGTGCGTGCCGTTTTAATAAGATGCCGATGTTTGCGTTCTGCAACCTCATTTTGTTGAGGGGTGTCGGGGTAAGAAAGTTGAAGAAGAGTTCCTTGAGATTTAAGAAAATCAAGAAAGGATTTAGACAGATATTCACCTCCAGAGTCAAAACGAAAAACTTTAACGGTTTTGGAAAATTGATTTTTGATCATAGTAGCAAATTCAATGTAAATTTTCAAAAAATCCGATCGGGAATGAAGTAAATAAGTCCAGGTATAACGGGAGTAATCATCAATGAACACAACATAATATAAGGCTCCACCCAAAGAGGTAACCGAGGCTTTACCCCAGACATCAGAATGCACAAGATTAAATGGAGAGTTCGAAATAGTAGTACTATTTTTAAATGGAAGAGCTGGTTGTTTAGCCAGTGTACAAGCAACACAAGAAGGATCTTTGTCCAATGTAATTGGTCCTAACAACCCTTTATTGACCATAAATTGAAGACGTGAAAAGGAAACATGACCTAATCTAGAATGCCAGGAAATAAAGGAGGAAGGTTTGGGGGTAAATGTCGCCAAGGAGGAACTACTGGGAGAAGGAATCTGTAATATGTCTATCACATATAAGCGTCCAACTCTATGGCATGTCCCAACTGTTGTCCTCGTTGAACGGTCCTGCACAACAAAGCTAGAAGAATTAAATGAAATGATTAGCCCAAGATCACGTAATTGGCCAACAGATAAAAGTTGCATAGATAGTTGAGGGACAAGAAGAACATCAAGAACAGACAAACCATTATTGGTATTGATGAAACCAATGTGACTAGCAAAGATAGTAGATCCATTAGCAGTATGAATCGGGGGAGATGAGTGCATCGGGCTAGTAGTGGCAAAGTGTGCAGAATCAAAGGTCATGTGGTTGGATGCTCCAGAATCAAGGAACCATAGAGATGTGGATGTACCAGTAGGAGAAGAGAAGGCAGACGCAACAGTATGACTGAGCTAGGGAGGGTTAGGGGGACCTCAGGGGCGAGGACAACAGAGGATGTAAAGGCAGCAGTAGATTAGGAGGATTTTTGTAGTCCTCGTATCTAACGAGAGGTAGGAGAGGGGCAAAACTTAACTGTGTGACCAAATTCCTTACAGTAGTTACATTTGACCTGGGAAAAAACTCTGGGTGGTCGGAGGGAGTCTGTTGGGAATATGTTAAGGTATGGGGGGGAGGAAGAGTGATTTGTGGGGGGTCGGTAAGATTGTTGCTGTGGGCGAGGGGTTGCAATGAATACCGAAGACAGATTTGAAGAGATGCCTCGGCGAGTTTCTTCAGTAATTAATTCTGTTAAAGCCACTTCAACGGTAAGCAGAGGTTTACGGTGAAGCATGGCAACTCGAAGTGGTCCAAATTCTTCTCTAAGAGCCATAAGAAATTGGACAAGTCGGGTTTCCTCACGAAAGGTTTCTCACAATTACATATCAGTAGTCCACTGTGGTTCCATAAGTTCCAACATCCCAGATAAGAGACATACTAAAATGAAAATCAAAAATAGATTGGCCCGTCTATTGCTGTAGGGCTCGAATATCCTGTTCAAGCTTGTACTTTTTAGCAAAATTTGTTTGAACATATCGGTTTGCCAAAAAATCCCAAGCTTTCTGTGCAGTATCACATTTTTTGAGTTGTATGCTAATGGATGGTATGACAGTGTTAGCAATCCAGGTCAAGATCTTGTTATTATTAATATCCCATTCTACAAACTTGGGATCAGTATCAGCAGGACATTTTTCTTTGCCAATAATATAATTCCAAAGACCTTTACCTTTTAGAAAATTTCGGAATAGCATTGACCAGTGAGTATAATAGTTACCATCAAGTTTAATTGTAATAGAAATTTCAGAGTTGGAAGACATGGCAAAAAAATGGAGAATTGATATAATGAAATATGAAAAGGTAAAATATGGAACCTGATACCGGTACTTAGAGACAGAATGAGCTAAAACGAAGTTCACGGTTGAATCCGGAATGCTGACAAACCCTGGAAATAAGTATGCTCTTTTTTTTAGAATAGTAACTTAACGGTGAGTAACGGCGTTAGAGGTCTGCCGTAAACATTAATGGCGTTAAGTTAACCACCGTTAAAGGTAACGCCGTCTGAAGGAAAAGCGTGTGCGCGTGGGAGAGAGCGTGAGACGGGTGAGGCGAGTGGTACTGTGCGTGGGATTTGCTACGTTCTAGATCTCACTCGCCTGGCGCGTGAGGGCGAGTTTCGAGGTAGCTTTTGCGGCGTTTGAATCGTCTTGTTGGGATGATGGCAATGGTGGTGAGCTTCGGTGTGTTGGAGGTGAGTTGGATAGTTTTCGAGATTATTACAAAAATAAATTTGGTGAGGGTTAGGGTTAGGGTGTGGCTAGGGTTTGGTTAATTTGGTTGGTTTTGGGGTGTTGCGATGGTCAGCAGACGGGGTGGCAGCAGGTTTAGCCGTGGTGGAGGGATGGAATATTTTGGGTTTAAACTTGCTCTGATACCATGATAAATTTAAAGAGAATGAGAGAAAAAGAATGAGTTGTGTATATTAATCTCTTGCTCTTTACAATGAGAAAAGTCCTATATATACAAGTATAGAATGAAGAGAAAAAGAAAGCCTAAAATCATGGAAAAGAAAAAGAGAAAAGGAAAGCCTAAAGTATGGAAAAGAAAAGGAGAAAAGGAAAGCCTAAAATCATAGAAAAGAAAAGGTAAGGGAATAATATTTTAACACACAACTACATACTTAAACCGTGAAGAAGATCATAAAAGAAAAACAACACCAGATTTTGAAATGAAGTATAGCCTAAATCAAGTATGCCTGCCTAGCTCGGTAGATTTGACAGCCCCCGGCTTGTATGTTGTTTTCTAATCTTGGCGTCATTCGCAGCCCCTTCCTTAGCAGATGGATGTTTTTTTTTTTTTAGACAATGATGCAGGGTGTTTCAGTCACTAACAAACACGCTAAAATTTCCCTCTCAAATTTGGGCTTTCGAGTTGAAATAAATTTTTAATCTAGGTGGAAAGTAAAGAATTATCAAGTATTTGGAGTTTAACTTTCTTTATTTATTTTTTAGGGGTGGGCATCCGGTCCAATTCCGTGATTTTTAGACCATTTGCATCCAATCTAATCCAATGAAGGTTTTAGAATTTGACATCCAATCTGATCCAACACACCCAATCTAATCCAATTCAAATGTTGGATTGGATTGGATTGGATCGGTTTCATTCGGATCCAACTGAATAAGAAAGGATGGCAAATTGGTAATATACCTAGCTACCAATAAAACCAAGTAGCTTGTAGTCAAATTTCAAACAAAGAATAGTACGATAAATGACTATCATGACCATATCAACAGCACAAAGACACGTGACACTTAAAAAAAAGAAACATATACACTAATTGTATCGGTTTACAAAGCTCCAAAACTGAAACAGATCGATTTTTTTTCCTTATTCCACAAGTGGATCCAATCCAATCAATCCGTAAAATCCGAAAAAATTGGGATAGATTGGACAGGTCAGTTTGGATTGGATTGGATCTGCCCACTAAAACACAAAAGATTGAAATCTAAAGGGTTAGTCCTTACTCCTCCTGGCCCTGCAGATAGCCGTTTATTTCACAAATACATGATATCTACTGTTATAATTTAGATTGTGATCTGTTTTAGGTATAAGATTTTAAAACATGCACACACAAACGCTCTTTGTGGTGCACTGGGTAATGATCATTTATAACACCAACTTAAGAAGATAGAGGCAACTATTAAATTACTTGTATAAAACAAGTGGGGAACACAGTACAACGCACCTTGAGGCCTCTGCAATCCAATTCATATTATTAGTACAAGTGGGGCATTACAGTACAACGCACCTTCAGATGCTTTAATTCTGCCAGCAATCAGACCAACAATAACAAAAGCAACAGGAAATGTTGGATAGATCATAGAACTATTCAAATCAAAATTTTCGATGCTTCTTCAAGAGCTAAATAAAAGAGGAAGTTACAAAAGACTTGCATACCTTTAATATCAGCAACATCCTTAAATGCTTCTAGTATAGCATCTGCATGACATCTCTCTGGTTCGAGAATAATACGACGAGAAAGGAAGTATGCTCCACTGCTCAGCTGAAAGTTTGATAAATCCCCACCAATGACTTCATTCACAAAAAAATATCTGTTCTTGTCATGTTTGTCAGCGTCTTCTTCATCATTCTCTACTTGCTCCTCATACACAACGTTGATGCCGCACTCCTTAACCTTTAAATCCCCCACATGTACTGAAACAGTAACTTCATCACCACCCTCCAACTGATCATTCCCAAAATTCCACTGGCTTAACCATGTCATATCGTTACCTTCATATGGGCTACCCACAAAGAAAGGGCAGTATATCCAAGTGAGACCCTTTGTCCTATTATGGATTTTAGTAAGTAATATTGGCTCCGGAAGAGAACCACGACGCAAATAATATACAAAGAAAACATTCAAGCATCGAATCCGAAGGTTGGGAAGCGAGGATACGGAAAAATATATCGATGACCCCTTGCTTTTATCACTGAAACAGCTCGGAACCATTCCCCCTGGAATAAATGTGCTGAATATGCCAAATTCATGCAGTCCCTGTGTGACACCAATCATAAAGTTAATATCAATTACATGTGAGATACATATATATGTGTGTTTATATATATATATAGATATAGATAGGTTAGAGAGAGAGAACCTGAATGGGTCTTATCCTAGTGTTCCACAAATTTAGAAGTGCGACCTCAATATTCTCCATTGATTCAATGTCAAGTCCCATACTCTCGATTATTTTCCCGTCAACCTGTCCTATGTGCTAGAAAACATTCTCCTTGCTTCCCTCCTTATTTCTCTCCTTGGTTTCCTCCCATTTTCTCTCCTTATTTTTCTCCATGTTTTTAGATTGTCTATACTTTAATGTTTTGCTTGTTCATCAATGTATAGTTCATCCCTATATAAAGGGATTTTCTTTCATTCTTTGTATCATCAAGAGTTTATACACACACAAGATATATATATACAATCTTATTTACTCTCCATTTCATCATGGTATCAGAGCAAGTTTAAATCCTTACTACTTCATCCTCCACCATTGCCAACCCACTGCCCACTTCTCTACTATCCTCCATTGCTCAAACTTCATAAACACCAATCTAAACCTTACTCAAATCTTTTCATTATTCTCGAAAACTATCCAAACCGCCTCCAAAACACCGTCGCTCACCACCACTGTCATCGTCGTAACAAGACGATGCCGACGCCGTCAAAAGTACGGCGAGTGAATTCCAATTCTGGCACCGATCCACGCGCCGACGACTGTTCACTGACGCCGTTAAGTTACTGTTCACTGACGCCGTTAGTACTGTTCAAAACAAAAAAAAAAAAACTTTCTTTCCATTCCAAGTTTTTTATCTCAAGTCACCTGTACTTAATTTCCTTACCTCTTTTTTTTTTTTTTTTTTTTTATTATGACTACATCTGAAATTCCTATTACTGTAAAACTTGATGGACATAATTGTCATCATTGGTCCATGCTTTTTCGAAATTTTCTGAAAGGAAAAGGGCTTTGTAAGTATGTCACAGGTACAACATCTTGTCCCAAGGAAACTGATGACAAATTTGAGGAATGGGAAATCAACAACAATAAAATCTTGACCTGGCTCGCAAATACAGTCATTCCATCCATCAGTATCCAACTCGGCCGATGCACCACTGCAAAGAAAGCTTGGGATTTTTTGGCACAACACTATGTTCAAACTAATTTTTCCAAAAAATACAAACTCGAATAGGACATTCGATCTCTTCAACAACAGCTCGGCCAGACAGTCTCTAATTTTCATTCCAACATGTGCCTTATATGGGATCAACTTGAGCTAATCGAACCACAGTGGACCGCTGATATGAACTTGTGGGAAACTTTTCGTGAGGAAACACGGCTCGTTCAATTCCTTATGGCTCTCCGAGAAGAATTCGAGCCAATCAAAGCCTCTATCCTTCACCGCAAGCCTCTTCCTTCTGTTGAGGAAGCCTTGACTGAACTAATCACTGAAGAAACCCGCAAAGGCATTACTCCAAACATGTCATCCGTCTTCATTGCGGCCCCTCGCTCCCAGCAGCATTTTTCTAAACAACCCACTGTCACTTCATCACTGCGTCCTCAACAAGCATCCACCCGTTCATCGAAAGACCCGGAACAATGCAACTACTGCAAGGAATTTTGGCATATCGTTAAGTATTGCCCTTCTCCTACGTCCCGGTACATGTGCAGTCTACACAAACCCACCAAGTCATCTGCCGCGTTCACCTCACTCGACGGTTCGTCGTTCAACCATCAGACTGGTCCTTCTTTTAACTCATCCACTGCCCCGGAAGTTCAAAACATGATCACACCGAATCATCATACAGTTGCATCTGCCTTCTCACCTTCATCAGGTATCTCATCTCCGTGGTTTCTTGATTCTGGGGCATCAAACCACATGACCTTTGATCCAACCCACTTCAAGCCATCTGGACCTATGGGCTCATCTACACAGATTCATACCGCAAATGGCTCCACTATTGCGGCTAGCCACATTGGCTCCATAACTAATAACAGTTTATCTATCTCAGACGTTTTTCTTGTTCCTCAATTGTCTATGCAACTTTTATCTGTTGGACAATTATGTGACCTTGGACTAATAGTAATCTTTCATGCTACTGGTTTTATTATACAGGACCGATCGACGAGGATATAAGTTGGGACCGGCCATAGAGTTGGTCAACTATATATGGCAGACAAATTACGGATTTCATCCGTCCCCAACTCCTCTCTCACGGCTTTTACCACCAACCCATCCTCCCTTATCTCTTGGCATTCTAGATTGGGTCATGTTTCCTTTCCTCGCCTTCAATATATGATAAATAAAGGATTGTTAGGACCAGCTACTTTAGACAAAGATCATTCTTGTATTACTTGTAAACTAGCTAAACAACCCGCTCTTCCCTTTCCTAATAGTACAACCACTACATGCTCTCCTTTTGATCTTGTACACTCTGATGTCTGGGGAAAAGCTCCCATTGTTTCTATGGGTGGGGCTCATTATTATGTGGTCTTTATTGATGATTATTCCCGATACACCTGGACTTATTTACTTCATTCTCGGTCTGATTTTTTAAAAGTTTACATCGAGTTCGCTACTATGATCAAAACCCAATTTTCCAAAAACATCAAAATTTTCAGATCCGACTCTGGGGGAGAATACTTATCCAACCACTTTCTTGAATTCCTTAAGTCTCAAGGGACTCTTCCCCAACTATCTTGTCCAGATACGCCTCAACAAAATGGGGTTGCAGAAAGAAAGCACAGACACCTTGTCGAAACAGCTCGTACCCTCCTTCTCTCATCATCCGTTCCTTCCGTATTCTGGGGAGAAGCCATTCACACCTCTACTTTTCTTATTAATCGCATCCCTTCCGTTGTCACAAGTGGCGTATCTCCTTTCCAGCGTTTATATGGGACCACACCCAATTATTCTGAACTTCGCACCTTTGGATCCACCTGTTTTGTGTTACTCCCAAAACGAGAACGAACAAAACTCACTTCCAAAAATGTCATGTGTGTTTTCCTGGGGTATGAGATTCAACAAAAAGGGTATCGTTGCTACGACCCGACTGCCAAACGACTTCGAATTTCCCGCCATGTTACCTTCTGGGAACATAAACCATACTACACTTTATCCCAACATCCCCTCTCAAATACTATAACCTCTACTCCCATCAACCCATTTTTAGAGCTTCCCCAAACCATCGCCCCCTCACCCACTGCCCATGTAGCGGGCCGTCGGTAGGGGATACAGACTCAGGACAGGAGATAGAGTTGTTTGCAGGTGGACATTCAGTTACAGTTTCAGGGGTAGGGGTAGGTGGTGGCATAGGAAGGGCTACATGGGCAGTGGGTGAGGGGGCGATGGTTTGGGGAAGCTCTGAAAATGGGTCGATGGGAGTAGAGGTTATAATATTTGAGAGGGGATGTTGGGATAAAGTGTAGTATGATTTACGTTCCTAGAAGGTAACATGGCGGGAAATGCGAAGTCGTTTGGCAGTCGGGTCGTAGCAACAATACCCTTTTTGTTGAATCTCATACCCCAGGAAAACACACATGACATTTTTGGAAGTGAGTTTTGTTCGTTCTCGTTTTGGGAGTAACACAAAACAGGTGGATCCAAAGGTGCGAAGTTCAGAATAATTGGGTGTGGTCCCATATAAACGCTGCAAAGGAGATACGCCACTTGTGACAACGGAAGGGATGCGATTAATAAGAAAAGTAGAGGTGTGAATAGCTTCTCCCCAGAATACGGAAGGAACGGATGATGAGAGAATGAGGGTACGAGCTGTTTCGACAAGGTGTCTGTGCTTTCTTTCTGCAACCCCATTTTGTTGAGGCGTATCTGGACAAGATAGTTGGGGAAGAGTCCCTTGAGACTTAAGGAATTCAAGAAAGTGGTTGGATAAGTATTCTCCCCCAGAGTCGGATCTAAAAATTTTGATGTTTTTGGAAAATTAGGTTTTGATCATAGTAGCGAACTCGATGTAAACTTTCAAAAAATTAGACCGAGAATGAAGTAAATAAGTCCAGGTGTATCGGGAATAATCATCAATAAAGACCACATAATATTGAGCCCCACCCATAGAAACAACGGGAGCTTTTCCCCAGACATCAGAGTGTACAAGATCAAAAGGAGAGCATGTAGTGGTTGTACTATTAGGAAAGGGAAGAGCGGGTTGTTTAGCTAGTTTACAAGTAATACAAGAATGATCTTTGTCTAAAGTAGCTGGTCCTAACAATCCTTTATTTATCATATATTGAAGGCGAGGAAAGGAAACATGACCCAATCTAGAATGCCAAGAGATAAGGGAGGATGGGTTGGTGGTAAAAGCCGTGAGAGAGGAGTTGGGGACGGATGAAATCCGTAATTTGTCTGCCACATGTAGTCGACCAACTCTATGGCCGGTCCCAACTTGTATCCCCGTCGATCGGTCCTGTATAATAAAACCAGTAGCATGAAAGATTACTATTAGTCCAAGGTCACATAACTGTCTAACAGATAAAAGTTGCATAGACAATTGAGGAACAAGAAAAACGTCTGAGATAGATAAACTGTTATTAGTTATGGAGCCAATGTGGCTAGCCGCAATAGTGGAGCCATTTGCGGTATGAATCTGTGTAGATGAGCCCATAGGTCCAGATGGCTTGAAGTGGGTTGGATCAAAGGTCATGTGGTTTGATGCCCCAGAATCAAGAAACCACGGAGATGAAATACCTGATGAAGGTGAGAAGGCAGATGCAACTGTATGATGATTCGGTGTGATCATGTTTTGAACTTCCGGGGCAGTGGATGAGTTAAAAGAAGGACCAGTCTGATGGTTGAACGACGAACCGTCGAGTGAGGTGAACGCGGCGGATGACTTAGTGGATTTGTGTAGACTGCGCATGTACTGGGTCGTAAGAGAAGGGCAATACTTAACGATATGCCCAAATTCCTTGCAGTAGTTGCATTGTACCGGGTCTTTCGATGAACGGGAGGATGCTTGTTGAGGACGCGGTGATGAAGTGACAGTGGGTTGTTTAAAAAAATGCTGCTGGGAGCGAGGGGCCGCAATGAAGACGGATGACATGTTTGGAGTAATGCCTTTGCGGGTTTCTTCAGTGATTAGTTCGGTCAAGGCTTCCTCAACAGAAGAAAGAGGTTTGCGTTGAAGCATAGAGGCTCTGATTGGCTTGAATTGTTCTCGGAGAGCCATAAGGAATTGAACGAGCCGTGTTTCCTCACGAAATGTTTCCCATAAGTTCATATCAGCAGTCCACTGGGGTTCGATTAGCTCAAGTTGATCCCATATAAGGCACATGTTGGAATGAAAATCAGAGACTGTCTGGCCGGGCTGTTGTTGAAGATATCGAATGTCCTATTCGAGTTTGTATTTTTTGGAAAAATTAGTTTGAACATAGCGTTGTGCCAAAAAATCCCAAGCTTTCTTTGCAGTGGTGCATCGGCCGAGTTGGATACTGATGGATGGAATGACTGTATTTGCGAGCCAGGTCAAGATTTTATTGTTGTTGATTTCCCATTCCTCAAATTTGTCATCAGTTTCCTTGGGACAAGATGCTGTACCTGTGACATACTTTCAAAGCCCTTTTCCTTTCAGAAAATTTCGAAAAAGTATGGACCAATGATGATCATTATGTCCATCAAGTTTTACAGTAATAGGAATTTCAGATGTAGTCATAATAAAAAAAAAAGAGGTAAGGAAATTAAGTACAGGTGACTTGAGATAAAAAACTTGGAATGGAAAGAAAGTTTTTGTTTTTGTTTTTGTTTTGAAGAGTACTAACGGCGTCAGTGAACAGTCGTCGGCGCGTGGATCGGTGCCGGAGTTGGAATTCACTCGCCGGCGCGTGAGGGCGCGTTAGGGCGAGTTTTGGGATGCTTTTGATGGCGTCGGAATCGTCTTGTTACGACGATGACAGTGGTGGTGAGCGACGGTGTTTTGGAGGCGGTTTGGATAGTTTTCGAGAATAATGAAAAGATTTGAGTAAGGTTTAGATTGGTGTTTATGAAGTTTGAGCAATGTAGGATAGCAGAGAAGTGGGCAGTGGGTTGGCAATGGTGGAGGATGAAGTAGTAAGGATTTAAACCTGCTCTGATACCATGATAAAATGGAGAGTAAATAAGATTGTATATATATATCTTGTGTGTGTATAAACTCTTGATGATACAAAGAATGAAAGAAAATCCCTTTATATAGGGATGAACTATACATTGATGAACAAGCAAAACATTAAAGTATAGACAATCTAAAAACATGGAGAAAAATAAGGAGAGTTAAAGTATAGACAATCTAAAAACATGGAGAAAAATAAGGAAAGAAAATGGGAGGAAACCAAGGAGAGAAATAAGGAGGGAAACAAGGAGAATGTTTTCTAACACCCCCCCTCAAGCTGACGAAGGCTTGAAGATCATCTCTATTCGAAATTGGACCATTCATCAAATGGATGTTAAGAATGCATTTCTTCATGGAGATCTTCAGGAACAAGTTTACATGCAACCTCCCCCTGGACTTCCTCATGCCCCTGGACAGGTTTGTAAACTCAGTCGAGCTCTCTATGGTCTTAAACAAGCACCTCGAGCTTGGTTTGAGAAATTCTCCACAGCTATTCTGCAGCACAGTTTTTCTCAGAGCGCTCATGATCCCGCTATGTTTACTTGCTCTTCTTCGCATGGCATTGTTATTCTTCTTATTTATGTTGACGATATGATCATCACTGGCAATGACCTGAATGGTATATGTCGACTCAAAGACTATCTGTGCTCGTGTTTTGAAATGAAAGACTTGGGGTTCCTACGCTACTTCCTTGGTATTGAGGTTGATCACTCCTCAACCAGATATTTCCTCTCTCAAGTGAAGTATGCCTCTGATATTATCACACGTACAGGCCTTACTGACAACATGACTGCTGATACTCCTCTTGAGATGAATGTCAAACTCTCATACTCTGCTGGCACCCTACTTCCTAATCCTACTTTACATCGACAGCTTGTGGGGAGTCTCAACTATCTCACTATCACTCGACCTGACATCATCCATGATGTTCATATCATGAGTCAGTTCATGACTGCTCCACGTTCGGTTCACTTTGATGCCGTTCTCCGCATCATCCGCTACATCAAAGGGACCCTGCATCAGGGCTTGCATCTTTCATCTACATCCCAACCTTTGTTACAAGGATATTCAGACTCAGACTGGGCTGGTGATATTACTGATCGACGTTCCACAACTGGGTATTGCATTTTCCTTGGCGACTCGCTCATTTTGTGGAAAAGCAAGAAACAGACTGTTATTGCCCGTTCCAGTGCCGAAGCTGAATACAAAGCTCTCGCTCATACCTCCGCTGAAATTGTTTGACTTCGCTGGCTGCTTCAAGATATGGACATTACCCTAAAAGATCCCACGCCCTTATTTTGTGACAATAAGAGTGCCATTCAAATAGCTCACAATGACGTTTTCCATGAGCGAACTAAACATATTGAAGTTGACTGCCACTTTGTTCGTCAGCACTTCCAACAAGGGCATATCTTGCTACCACACATCTCTTCTGAGCTTCAGATAGCCGACCTGTTCACCAAACCTCATGTAGTTGCCAGATTTCGGTTCCTTGTATCCAAGCAACGGATGCTCTTCAAGCCTCCATCAGCTTGAGGGGGGGTGTTAGAAAACATTCTCCTTGTTTCCCTCCTTATTTCTCTCCTTGGTTTCCTCCCCTTTTCTCTCCTTATTTTCTTCATGTTTTTAGATTGTCTATACTTTAACTCTCCTTATTTTTCTCCATGTTTTTAGATTGTCTATACATTAATGTTTTGCTTGTTCATCAATGTATAGTTCATCCCTATATAAAGGGATTTTCTTTCATTCTTTGCATCATCAAGAGTTTATACACACACAAGATATATATATACAATCTTATTTACTCTCCATTTTATCAGGTTCTATCTTGAAAAAACCTTATATTTCATCCATATCTGCACAGTATTCTCTCCGGACCTTAGCTATTCGAGTCTGAGATGATTGAAACGACACTTTTTTAACTGAATCGCAAGATTTCATGTCCATGTACTCTAAACTACAAGGCAAACCTAGAATTGAACGGAGAAGTCTGCATGAACGTATTGTGAGACTTTTAAGGTTACTAAGACTTCCAATGCTATCTGGCGATGTACCAAAAAAATTATTACTTAGATCCAACTCGGTTAACAATGGTTGATTCCCGAAAGCACTAGGAAAAGAATCTTCATATAGCCTGCAGCGTACAAGACTTAACTTAATTATCGCTCGTGGTAAAGAATGCAAGAATGTTTGTGGACGGCTTCTTGGTCTTGACACCGATGACTGGGAGCAAGCATGCCCCAATCTGTCTTGGCTTGTAGTCGTGGATAGTGCATTTACGGCAATTCCGTCAGCATGAAGCACTTGCAATGACAGCATGTTTCTCTATTCTTGGGAAACTCAACAAGATTAGAGCAGCCAGAGATTATTAGTGTTTTAAGGGATATTAGCATGTGAATGTTTCGTGGAAGCGTCCTTAGACTTTTGCAATCTTCAAGATCAAGTAAAACAAGTTTGCCAAGATATTCAATGGACTCAGAAATCTCAACAAGACTTAAACAACCCTTGAGTATCAACCTCTCAAGATTGGGGAAGCCTGAGAAGTTTGGGGTTCTTGTAAGTTCTTTAGAATAACTCAAATTAAGGATCTTCAGAGATTCAAGAAGCTGTTTGAGGGGAAAAAAAAGATTGTAAGTTCTACATGTAAAATTCATCAAAAAAAGTTGGGGAAAAAATAAATGAATGAATGAGATACCTTAAATCCCTTCCAAACTTGTTTCAATTTGCTATAACTCATATCAAGAACAACTAGCTTCTCTAAAGATAACTCAATTGGCACCGATTTTAAAGGAAATCCATGCCAACACAACCATCTTAAATTCCTAGGGAAACTCTCATATGATCCACTTAAATGTACATGATTGAGCTTGAGTAGTCTTAGGTTTTCCATCTTTTGAAACGCATCTGTGCTCAATTCAACTTCGCAAGTACTTCTTATTGATTGTCCAAGTTCTTCGTATTCTTCCTCCAGCATAAGCATGTCAAGGGTCAGGCCTTCAATTTTTTCGGTACCCTAGTAATCAAAGATAGCACATGCGAAAAAATTAATCAGCCATTAGCATACATGCAGAGCAAGAAAACATAGACATGAAAAGTACACTGCTTACAGCTTACCGTTTTAGTTTTTAATACGTTGACGGAGTCCTCATCAAGCCACAATCTACTACGTTTCCCAGGTTCATCACGTGATTCTCGGTGAACAATTCCTCTTCCCATATCTCGAATTGATCAATCCATCCTCAACTTATTACTAGAATCAATTGTTAAGAGACATAGATCAATTAGATTTTCTATTCCAACTGCAGTGTACAGACCACATTTTTCTAGTACTTTTACTATGACATCCATTTCTTCTCCAACAAAGAAACATGCAATATGAAGGAATAATCTTTTGTCGTTGTCGTCTTCTAAATATTCATAGCTAATTTCAAGCGTCTCAAGGATTGTTTTGTTAGGAACTGCTTCAAATTTCTTTATGTAATCATCCCATTTATCTATGCTTTTTCGAGATAGAGAGGAGCCTAAAACTTTAAGAGCTAATGGAAGCCCATCACAAAGTTCTATCACCCTGTTTATTTGCTTTACGCAACTTTCGGGAGGATATTTTTGTCCAAAGGCATGCAAACTGAAGAGATTCACATATTCAAGATAACCCAATTTCGTAACCCTGTAAAGCTCGTCTGAGTTTAGCAATTTACTATTCCTTGTGGTTATGATGATTTTAGTCCCTCGAACAAGTTCAACTTGCTTACCAATTACTGCATATAATTGGTCAATCTGATCCACATCATCAAAAACAAGAAGAACCCTTTTACAACCCAATGCTTTTTTAATCTTAGTTATGCCTTCATGAACGTTGCTTATCCTTTTGTGTTTCCTCCTCAAAACATCTGTAAGGAGTTGTCTTTGTAGCTTAACTAATTCATTAGGCTGTTTGCACATTTCCCTGATACTGTCTAGAAAACTACTACCATCAAACTTTGTAAAATTTTCATTGTAAACATATCTGGCGATGGTTGACTTTCCAATTCCTCCCATCCCACAAATTCCGCGTATGCCACTGGACCCATCTTGCAACCACATATTTATTTCTGTAGCGCGAGAATGAATTCCAATTTCATATGGACCAACATCAAGGGTTGTTGTACGGCTTATTTTATCTCCAATCACTTCTACAATTTGTTCGATAAACTTCGCTTCATGCCTACAAATTATATAATGCTCTAACATCGTTAATTGGAGAATAGGGTCCAACAAATTATATCATACTCTAAAGTACTGTTCACAAATGTTTAAATTATGTTAAAGAAAGATATTCCATTAGCATAACAGAATATCGTACTAATAATACAATACACTAATTTAAAAGTTTAATAGTGTAGTAATTTAAATAATGTTACGCTTATTATTATGTGATGTCACATAGCATGTAGGTACTCAATAATATGTAATAATCTATACTTTATATTTTTTTTAATTATGAAAATGTGAATGAGCGAGATAGGTTGGTTTACGCTAAAACTGTTTTACACTTACATCAATTGGTTAAGAAAATTTATATTGCACTAATAATTAAATAAAAAGTACGTAGATCCCAATTGTAATTGAAGTCTTGATACTTTCATAATCAAATCAAAATTGGTTTGTGGATCTCATAATGCTAGTTATTATCGGAGTCTTCATACTCAGTTCTAATTGGAGTTTTATTGGTCGAATCATATTTCTATAAGAATTTTCATTGTCGTTAACATATATATATTCACAAAATTTCAAGTGTGGGTCAATCCATGCAGATTGGACTTTTTGCGGCAATTTTTCGTGGTTAAAAATATTTCTCAAATGTTTTGGTAACAAAAAACTGTCGCTAAAGAGACCAATCCGTACCAAAAATACACTCCATATGTATATATATATATAATAAAAGCCATTATTCTTTGATCTACGACTCAAACTTTTTATGTTTACTCATTATTATTTGGAAAGGAAACTACACCTAAGCGCACTGAATAATAAGTACGATTCTTTCTTTATCTTTTGCTACGTTTTCTTTATTCTGATAATTGTCAACAATTTTATATACCAAATTTAATATGATAAATACGATAGTTCTTTTAATCTAATCCCACGGATTCTTACAAAACATGTCTAATGTGTTTCACGCTTAAATCAATTGTTAGGAAATAAAAATAATTCGTATTCTATTTTTTTTACCATCTAGTTAAGAATATTTATTTTACCCAAAATCCTACTACTATTTCATTTCTTTTCTTTCTTTTTGTAAAAAAATAAAATCTTAATACTATTTATTTTTTATTTTTTTTAAATCTATTTATTGTTGAGTAAAAATTGTACTCCTAGTCTATTTTCCCATGGTACTACTACTCGTTTTTATTTATTTATTTATTTACTTTTGGCTTTTTGGGTAAAAAGTCCTACTACTACTATATATCTTTATTGTGTAAAATATATTTATATATTAATTCATGACCTTTACAAATCAACTTTGTTCAAGCACAAGTTCGCTACAGAGAAGGTAGAAGAATTTCTAGGCTTTTTTTTTTTAAGCCATTGAATGTCCGAGCATATGTCTTATGCATTTATTAAGGTATGCAAAATTAAACTCTAGGAACAAACATTTAAAGTACTATCACAAGAACTAGAGGGTAACTTTATTTGCTAAAGTAGTTTTTTGTTTAGCCAAAGAAATGTGTTAAATGTAAAGCATAATACATAAACACATAATATATTATTTGCTTTAGTAGAAGATGAAAGAAGTTTAACAATAATATTTTTATAACTAAATTATAAGCTAACATGGCGAGTTCTAAAGGGAAAAATATAATGAAAACAAGAAGTATCAACGTTTCTCTAGATTTGTTTCTTAACTCGAGTTTAAATCTTTTTGAAAACAAGTTAATTGGCACAATAATTTTTAACCTATACGTAATTATCATTAATTTAATATATACATTTATTATTCATCATCTAGCTACGTATAACGCATGTGCATAACGCATGTGTGCTATTAGTCTATTACTAGTATGTGTATACATATATATTGGTTATTTTTTTTTGTTTCTAAAATTATATTATATTACAAATTGCCATAAGATATTAACTAAACACCACAAACACCAATAAAAAATCTTGTGAGTCTCGCTGAAACTTTAAGTAGAGTTCCCTAAAAGTAATTTTGGAGTGCTAACATGTCAACAATCATCTGCCAACTGGCAGTACGTAGTCCAGTGACCATAGCTCTGTCAACAATGGAATAGTCTTTTGGGTAAGAAAAAATAATGCATCCTCAAATTATTGGTTAAACAAGCCCTTTTACCCACATCTCCCTAATATTAATACATTATAGGCTTCGTTTGATAAAAAGATAAAAAATGATAATAAAAAAAATTAATTTATGTGAGAAGTTGGAAAATAAGTTGAGCCGATGTGATAACCATCTCATACTCATTTTTACGAGTAGATATCATCTCACTTTACTTTTTGTGAAACTTTTTTCTTCAGCACAACCCAAAGAAATTTTTAATATGAAAAAAGCGAAAAAGTAAGAGAACGACTCACAGCAACCATCAACTTATTTTCCAGCTTTCACGCAACTCAATTGTTTTTTCATATTATTTTCTGTTATCAAACCGAGCCTTATACTGCAAACTTTGGAAACTCACACTGACTTTTGCTTCAATTTCTATATCCCTTGATCATTTTCTTAGATCGATATCCTACTGTCTTAAATTGATTCTTCTTGTTGTTTTACATGGTTTAACCGTGTAAATTATAAAAAATGAGGGATTAAGACATCAAGGTGAAAGACAGATAACTTGTGTGCTGCCTAATTTTTTTTCAAAAAAAAAGAAGTGTAAATTTGGAACAATGGTTTGGAAGAGTTGAATTATGAGAAACTTACCCATCTGCTTGGTTTTTTAATTCACTCCCAGCCAAAACTGTAACTTCTTCAAGTGCTTTCTTCCATCCTCCCACCTTTTCCACCAATTTCATCTTTTTCAGAATTTCTGCCTCGTATTGCTTTACATACCCATCAAATGCTTCTCCCATCCTCCCCTCTTGATCTCGGATTTCAGATGGATTCACATCATAGAAGACAGGTAAAACTTCATGTCTTGAAGTACTCCTGCACTTGAGGATCGTCACAAGTTCATCTAGGCACCATGATGAAGATGCGTAATCCTTGGAAAACACAATAATCGAAATCCTTGATTTTTGATTGCCTTCTCTAATTCAGGCATCAGGCTCTCTCCCCTCTCTATCTCAGCGTCATCTCTAAATGTACGAAATCCCGCTTGCACCAAAGCATTATAGAGGTGATCGAGGAAGTTTCTTCGAACGTCCTTGCCTCTAAAGCTCAAGAACACATCGTATGCGTATACAGAAGAGGAAGAAGAAGCTTCTTGGGCTCTCACAATAGCCATTGGACAAAGCTAGCAATGATTTAGCAGATGAATAATATTCTGGATACAAGCAGTATTCCAGGGGAGAGAAATATATTGATAATCAGAGTCAATGAAGTCTTCCATTAAAAGAAAAACAAATGGTAAGTTGGAAGATCGACTTGCATAATTAAGATCGAGGAGGGGACCTGTGTTTCCTTTCCTTGAAAACTGAATATGCCCCTCTTTCTTATTCAGTATGTGGCATGTATCTACATATGAGGGGAAAATGGTCTTTAAAACCGTAGAAATATACAAGGGGATGCGTAAAAGATGCGGATTGAGATATGTGGTATGTATATTATTATTGTAGAGCAAATAAAATAAAGAATGTCATCATCTAAGGAAGATGTCATACAGCCTCCACACATGCACCTTCCAATAAAATAAAATAAAATAAATTCAATGATATAATATAATATAATGTTTAAGAAGTGATGATGCTAGTGTGGTGTAAAGTTCGCAACTTTTTCTTTACTAAGTGTACGAATACGACAAAACAAAAACAAAATCAATAAATTATGATAAAATTATTTATAATAACATGCAACTACATTAGACCAGCCAACCATGGTTTGACTAAATTAACTTCTGTTTATAAAAGTAACTGGAAGCATGGTTTGCATGTTTGGAACTCTGCTTTTACTTGTCTTTTAACTTGCCATCTCCGGTTCTCCACTTGTTGTGAGGAGCGGCGGAGCCAAGATTTTTTTCAGGTGGGGTTAAAGAATTTATATTTAACGGAGTGAAATTAATATTTGGAACAAAATAATCTATATTTGACGGAGTGAAATCGACATTTGAAAATGTGCAAAGATTCAACACTTAAAGTAGAATTCAAACCAACATTCGACAAGTAGAACATACTCCTACTTTATTAAAATTATTAAAATATTTTTTCATTCTGTTTCTGAAAAATAAAAAATGATATACTAAAATTAATTATATATTTTGAAATATCTTTATCAACTCAATATTCAACCTACTATAACCAACAAACACATATATGAATCTCAATAATAATTTATTAAATAACAATCTAATAAGCAAATTAACCTCAATAATCAAATTTAATATCAATATTTAACAATTTAATAAGCAAATCAACATTAATAAATAATAACCAACCAACAAACAAATATATTAACAATCTAAGAAACAAACCAACATTAAAACACTTAAATCTTAATATTCAAATTTTTTTTAAAAAATATGTATAAGATTATAAAAAAGAAATCTGACCGATAATGCCAAGATTTGCAAAAGAAGCAGGAAGCGAAGTGCAGAAAGGGACCGAAACAAATGAAGAATGAAAATGCAAAGAGGCAAGGTCCGCAAGGAAGACTAAAAGAGACGAAGAATGTTGCGTCCGGAAAAAGAAAGAGCTGCTGCGCTTGAAAAAAAATAAAAAATAAAAAATAAAAGGGACAACTTAAAGCTGAAGCAATATAACATGCTTTGCTTCCTTAACAACTTGCCTACACTAAATTACGTAACCCATCCCCCAGAGTTGTACACTCAATCGCACAACGGCCCCTCATTCACTTAAACTACTTTAATTACAAAAATGCCCCTAATTTCTCCACTCCTGTGGAAAAATATTTTGAATAACCCAGCTGGGGCCATGGCCCCCCTTGTTCCCCACGCAGGTGGTTGTGCAAGTCATCCCCCTAATTGCCTATTTATTTTTCTAATTGTTTATGGAAGACTCATTTATAAAAAGACATAAAAAAAAAAATTAAAAAAATACTAATTTTGAAACACTTTCCATATTTTGATGCTTGTTATGAGTGGTAAGTAAAAGAGGAAGCTGAAAGGCATACTACGTCGCTACGAAGGTGTTGTGCACTTCTGCCTGCAAAATTTTTAAAAAACTAATAGGAATGGAATTGGCATTTTAGATGCTATGAAACCTTTATTCTTGGCATTTTTTATTGGATTCAATAATGCTCGTTTGGTTGGAATTTTAGGAATGAACTTGGCAATTTTTTTTCATTTACTGGGAAAAATATTTTTTTTTTCATTTTTTGGGGAAAAATAAACTTTTTCATTTTTTGGGAAAAAAATAAATTTTTTCACTTTCTGGGGAAAAAAATAATATTTTTAATTTTCTGGGAATTTTTTTTTTTTCATTTTCTGGGAAAAAAATAATTTTTTTCATTTTTTGGGAAAAATCATTTTTTTCATTTTCTGGAAAAAAAAATATTTTTTGGACAAAAAAAAAAGATTCCTCAAATTGGGAATCTTAGATTCCTCCCAATTTATAAGGGAATAGATTTTGGCAAAATAGGGGGAATTTAGGATTCCTAGGAATCTTAAATTCCTACTAAAACTCTAACCAAACAAAATAATCATCATGGAATAAAATTTATGATTTCAAAAATTCTCAAAAACTCGAACCAAACGAGCTCTAAATGGAAAGCAAGAAAAATAATGGATGGGAATGCCAAAGCTTTGATGATTCCTTATCCAGGCTTGTGCTTACCTTTACATATCAATCAACCTTTCCCTATTTTGATCAACCAGCCTATAAAGGCTGTTCTGCTCAAGAGAGAGAAAGAAAAAAAAAAAAAAAAGGCCCTTCATGGATTAATAATAACTGGCTAAGTTTTGTTAGATACTTAGAGCTTTGTAACATCAAGTAGACGGACATATTGCTATGTTTTACTCAGAAGGGACTCTGTGGTTGGTTAAAGTATCGAAAGTTGTAATTCAAAATTTCCAGACTCGAATCATCTACATTATTTGTTCCAACCAATGTCATTAACTTTCCTCTGGGGCCTATCCATTATAACATATATAAGTACCAAGTGGGGTGGAGTATCTACAGCACTAAACTGCAAAAGGACTTGGAGGGGAGTGTGCGCAAACTAAGAAAGTAATATTCCCTCTCTGTCCCAAACTGATTACTGTTTGGGATGTCCTTAAATTAGGAGTTCAGTTTTTTGTATCAGACATAATCAATGTGGTAAACCTTAAGATAATAAACAAGTTTTGGTCTTAGCAATGATTATGTTGAAATGACATGTGAAAAGGGCTTTTAGGATCAGGTCCTTTTGATAGAAACTAGGATGCGGTCCACAATCTTTTTTTTTGGAAGAATGTGATCCTTCTAGCTATAGTTACCATAATATCTGTCTCTAGCAATGACTCAGATACATATATAGGTCGTCGCAAATGCTAGTTTTGTCGGAGTAAATAGTGTATCTGTGATACTGTGACCGAAAAAAATTGTAAATGTGATCGAGAGAAACCAAAAACAGAATCTGACAGCATCCTTTTAAAAAAAAAAAAAAAAAAGTAAAAGACCACATTCCTTACAAGTTTCTATCTCAAGACCGGATTCTAACTTTTTCAAAATAGATTCAAATCCATGCAATAACTCCACGGGAATATGTACATAGAATGTTGGTTAAAATTGCGAGTTTTTCCATAAAAACTATTTCTCCAACAGATTCGCGATTTTACCAAAGTGGAGTAGTTAGTGTTGGTTTGCCCGCCACATTTAGCGAGGCTCCTGCCTCTCCACATTAAAAAAAAAAATAAAAAATATTTTCTAGTATGAATTAAAATGGTCATTAAACACCTTTTACTTTGTCATACAATCGCCGTTACATAATGAAAATACAAAATATGCTCAGAAATAGACTAATATTTTTTTGATTTAAAATTGATAGCCCAATATGTACTTTTTCAAAAAACTACTGATGGTGTCAAAATCTAGAAATAGATAATTAATCAATCAATAAGCGAATATCGGTGAATAAAAAATAAATACGGCGCAATGATGAACACATGACTTTTTTTTAAGGTAGGTTCCCCCGGTAGCGCTTATGCTATTCCAGTGGTACGTCCTCCTTTTGTGTGTGCTTGTGTTGTATTAGCTCAAAGGCGATCAATTTGGATGATAATACAAGCTACCAACTTCTCTCTCTCTCTATAATTTCCTTAATTCTATTTATAAGTATAGAATTAGGATTACAAATATTTCAACAAAATAAATAAGAAACTGTGTAGGAGAGAGAGTGTATAAGGGTTGTTGGTATTTTTTGGAGTATGAAAATAGAGAGTATAAGACCCTTCTATTTTTTGGGGTATGAAAATAGAGAGTATAAGACCCTTCTATTTCTGGGGGGTATGAAAAGAGAGAGTATATGACTCCTCTATTTCTTCCCGAATTGGCTTGTATTTATATTGCCAATGGCTTTATATCTCTTGGAAGAGATAGATGGATCTTAAGAGAGAAAGAAGAGATGTTTTTGTTGTGTGTTGAATGAATGAATGGTGGGGGGTATTTATAGGTAAATGGAGAATGGCAAAAATGTAAATTTGATAAAAATAAATGGCAAAATGGTCATTTTTGGTGGTGGCAGGTGAGGTAGGTGAGATGTGGTAGGTAGGGTAGGTGAGGTATGGTAGGTGAGGAGGTAAAAATGAGATTTTACCGAGGATAAAATTGAAATTTTACCGGAGGTAAAAAATGTTGAAAATTACCTTTGTAAGTCAATAGTAAAATTATTATTTTTACTTTTATAGGCCAATGGTAAATTATTATTTACCCCATCAAGTTTGATATCCGCTGAAAATTTCTTTCTTGTGATTTGTCGGATGAACTTAATAAAAATTACATTCAACTGTAATTTCTTTTTTGTTTGGAAGCTCATCAATTTTTTCTACAATAAATATTATTGATCGTAAGAAAATGGGACAACTTTAAATATACTAAAACAAAGAGAAAAAATCATATATATGTTAATAAAAAATAACTTATCTCTTCTTTTGTGTTTTATCCCCTTGGGTAACCGGATTTTTGAATGATTATGCGCCCGTAAATATTGAGCTAGCATAAGCCTGCCGATTTTTTTCATTTTTTGTCGCAGCAACTTTGTATCCCGGTTTTGGACCCCGAGATGGCCAAATTTGAAAACGGATTGAACTGTAAAGTTGTAGATCTTGAAATTTTCTTCAAAATGGACTCTAGAATCATATGATTTGGAGTTTTGAACACAAAGTTATGCACCTAATAATATTGAGTCACCGTATGCCCGCGGGATTTCGTTCCAGAAAGTTTGTATTGAAGTTTTGAACCCCGAGATGAACGAATTTGAAAAAAACTTGAACTGAAAAGTTGTAGCTCTTGAAATTTTCTCCAAAATGGACTCTGGAATCGCATAATTTAGAGTTCGGAGAACAAAGTTATGCCCCCGAGAATATTGAGCTACGTAAACCCGCGGGATTCCGAGTTTTTCACCGAAAATTCACTTGTAATTTCTAAAGAACGAGAGCTTTAGAGAGCTTATCGTTCCCACAGACGGCGCCAATTGATGGTGTCAAAATCTAGAAATAGATAATTAACCAATCAATAAGCGAATATCGGTGAATAAAAAATAAATGCGGCGCAATAACGAACACATGACTTTTTTTTAAGGTAGGTTCCCCCGGTAGCGCTTATGCTATTCCAGTGGTACGTCCTCCTTTTGTGTGTGCTTGTGTTGTATTAGCTCAAAGGCGATCAATTTGGATGATAATACAAGCTACCAACTTCTCTCTCTCTCTATAATTTTCTTAATTCTATTTATAAGTATAGAATTAGGATTACAAATATTTCAACAGAATAAATAATAAACTGTGTAGGAGAGAGACTGTATAAGGGTTGTTGGTATTTTTTGGAGTATGAAAATAGAGAGTATATGACTCTTCTATTTTTTTTGTGTGTGAAAATAGAGGGTATAAGACCCTTCTATTTTTTTGGGGGTATGAAAAGAGAGAGTATATGACTCCTCTATTTCTTCCCGAATTGGCTTGTATTTATATTGTCAATGGCTTTATATCTCTTGGAAGAGATAGATGGATCTTAAGAGAAAAAGAAGAGATGTTTTTTTTGTGTGTTGAATGAATGAATGGTGGGGGGTATTTATAGGTAAATGGAGAATGGCAAAAATGTAAATTTGATAAAAATAAATGGCAAAATGGTCATTTTTGGTGGTGGTAGGTGAGATATGTGAGATGTGGTAGGTAGGGTAGGTGAGATGTGGTAGGTGTGGTAGGTGAGGTGTGGTAGGTGAGGAGGTAAAAATGAGATTTTACCGGAGGTAAAAATGAGATTTTACCGGGAGTAAAATTGGAATTTTACCGGAGGTAAAAAATGTTGAAAATTACTTTTATAGACCAATAGTAAAATTATTATTTTTTACTTTTATAGGCCAATGGTAAATTATTATTTACCCCATCAACTACAATTTCAATCAAATTAATAATCAATACTCTGCTTTAATTATTCTTTAAATATAAAAATACTAATTTTAGACAGATTGAGTAGATAATTATATTAAACCAATTAATAGCTATAACATAATTAAACTAAAGAAGTAAAAGTAAGTGCAACTTTCCTAAAAAAATATTCTTCAACACCCCGTTTGTGTACTTAAAACAATTAAAAGGTGAAAATTGGAGCACAATTAAAATAATAAGCAAAAATGACCGCTGATTCAAGTGGTGGAATTAAGCTCGCGTAGATGAATTTTTGAGGTAACAATTTAAAATTTATATTTAATTTGATTTTAGTGAAATGAAAATCGTAAACCCCGAACACAATATCAAAAATTATGAATACCAATATCCAAATAAGTAAATAACCCTAGAAAGAAGCCCAGTGAATTTGCGGCTCTTCTCACTTTATGATAAAAAAAAATTCTATTTTGCCTATTCAAAAAAAAAAATTCCATAAAAAAAATCAAAATAAATTATTTTTCTTATAATTTTCTGTATTGCTATCTAACGGAACATAAACAATTAGATGAAGCTTGCTTCCCTGAATGAAGAAAATACTATTTTCCTAAAATGAATGGCGGAGCCCAGAAGTAGATAAAAGGGGCAACTATAGCACTTAAAAAAGGGTGTTCTTAAATGGACTCACATAATCCGTCTTCTCACCCCACTAAAAGTCAAAGTTACGTTAATCTTAACTTAAAAAATAGCGTAAAACCCTTTCTTCTCACCCCGCTTTCTATATTTTGAAAAAATCGCCACTAATTTATCTTTTCACCCATTTAAAGTTTTAAAAATTAAAAATTAATAAAAAATTATATTATTTCCAACAAACAAACATCTATTATTTTCACTTAATTACATACATCTCATAAATATATGCTTATAATAAGTATTCTCATAATTTTATATAGATTACTAGACTTTTATTTTTATTTTTATTTGCACCGGCACAATAACATTTTCAATGATATTTTTCTTAATTTATTCAATATTTTTATTTGAGCATGCATGCAAGCAAAATTCAATAAAACTCATGTTAAGTTATCTAATGTTAAAGTTAAAGAAATGTAGTGTTAACGCGTGTCTAATATGTCATAAATATATATATATATATATATATATAATATGTATTGTATGTTGTGTTTTTATTGTTTCAATATTTAATTTCTTAAAATTAATTGTAAAAAAATATTGAAAAAAGAAATAGTTTGGTTAGAAAATCTTTATCATTTTAATATTTTGTAAAGAAATCGTTTTCTTGAATTTCCAAAAAATTAAATATCATAGAAATCGAAAGTAACAAAATATGTTAATAAATGATTTATTTTTATGAAAACTATTTTATTTTTCCAATTAATTTTTTCCATTTTCACAAAAGATAACATATATTTTCAAACAGCAAATTGATCTTTTAATATTTTTGAAGTAGTGAATTAAGTATTATATTTACTTATTTGATAAAGATAAAAATAAAATTTGTAAATAAATTTGAAATATGAATAATAAACATTTAAGAAAAGATTATATAAAATATCATATAATTACTAAAACTTATTTATGACAATTAATATTTTGTATCTCGGAGATACTATTTAGATGAAATTTTTAATAAAAAATATTAAGAACGATGTAAATTTTATTATTATGTTTTATCTTAATGAAAAATTTAATATTATTTAATATTTTTACTTTTAGCGACGAAATTTTATCGTCCCTATATTATTTCAGTAAACTCACCCCACTGCTGGGGTGAAGTGCAAGATTTTTTAAAGATTTGATGGGGTGAGAAGAAAGTATTCTCACACTGGGGTGAGAAGACTGATTTTGTGGGTGCATTTAAGAACACCCTTAAAAAAACATTTTAACTGAAGAGAAGGGGTGCAAATTTAGGGGTGGGAACCAAAATAACTAATTTGCGTATATTTCAAATGCTAATTTTGTGAGAAAAAACAGCCATTAAAATAAAAAACAACCATTAAAATACCTAAATTTTAAAATTGAAGAGAGAGGGAGCGGTAATTGCTCCCTTACTCAACCTTTAAATTCGCCCCTGCTTAGAATGATTAAAAATTAAAGGTGCGAGCTTTAATATGTTTAATGGTTCTTATAAAATACACATATATTTTAGTACTTGTAAAATTATTTGGTTGTTAACGACTGGCCATTGTTTTAAAAATTGAGATTAATCAAGAAACAAAAAAGTTGATCCGTATTATACTTTATAATATTAGAAAGTATTCAGAAAAAAAAAAGGAAAAAAAATAAACTGGTGATGTATAATTAACTATAGGAATATTGAATGTGTCACTGAATTGAAAGAAAGGGAAGCCTTCTGTGCGTACCAGCAAGCATTATAATTAATAAACTCAATGAAATAATATTTAACAAATGATGACACAATATATTATAATTAATTGCCATGCGTATTCGATTAAATAATAAACTTTTGTTCATGAAATTACCTGGAAGCACGACTTGCAAGTTGTCCCCTTTTTTTTCATTTTTTTCGTGACTTGTTACTTAATCATCTTCACCTACTGTCCAAATCTTCAAAATAAAAAATTATTATTTCCTTTTTATTTTTCTTTTTTGTAATGGAAAACTTCATTGGCTTTGTTTATCCCAATCGATCTTCCATTTTTTTCTTGACAACCAATATTTGACATTCTCTCCAATATAATTGCTTTAGCTTGTGCTTGGGTGCTCCATTATTTCATTGCGCAAATCTTTCTCTCTCCAGATAATATAATGGCTGTTATAAGAACCCGCGTAGCCTCTTCTTTCACTTGTTAGTTGTTATGATGTGTTTTTGAATTTTAGAGGTAAAAGACACCCGTAAACCTTTTACTTATCACCTCTATACAACTCTAGTCTAGCAAGAATTTCGCACTTTTTGAGACGACGATGAGATCGAGAAGGCTAAATATCTAAAGTCAAAATAAAAAAAAGCGATTCATTAATCTAAGATTGCGATCATTGTCATATTGAAGGATTACGCATCTTCCACGTGGTGCCTTGATGAATTTGCCATAATCCTTGAAAAAAGGAGGAACTCTGAGCATGTAGTTTTACCTATCTTTTACAATGTATATCCATCCCAAGTTCGGAAGCAAACAAGGAGGATGGCAGAAGCATTTGCTGGGTACAAAAAGCAATCCGAGGCATAAACGGATCCTGAAGTGAAAATAGAGTTAATTGAAAATATAAAAGAATGGAGATCAGCACTTACCGAAAGGGTGATTTTATTTCTATCAACAATATCTCGCAGTTAATCCACATTATTAAGTTAATCCACGTTACCTACTAAATTAATCCACGAACGTGGATAGACTGACAAAAAATATTATTGATTTAATTTTATAAATATTGTTTTATTAATGATTTAATATTAAAAAATCCACTAGATTAGTTAGTACATCCACTTTAATTAAGTAAATAAAAATAGGGTTAATTAGTTTTAAGGATGAATATTCCTTTCTCTATCTATTTAAGGACAAAACTTTTATATCAATAATTTAAGGTCCAAAGTTTTGTTTAAAGTACAAACTTTTGCGTCTAAAGAATTAAAATAAAATTAATATAACGACAAAACTAATTTATATTATTCTTATTTCTATAATGTCACTATCATCTAATTGATTATTAAACTAATCTAAGCTCGTAAAATCTTGCTAGATACTAATATCTATAAAATCAAATTCAAAATTCAAATTTAAATAATCAAACAAGTTCTAACAAATTAATCAATTACTAAAATATAGAAAATCAAATAATTCAAAATTTAAATTTCAACAATCAAAAAAATTAAACAACATAATCAAATTGATCAGTAATTAACAAGGGTGGTTTTATTTCTATCTGAGAAATTTGTTGGTCTATCCCTCTTTTTGGGTTTTGCAAAGATAATCTCTACTGCCTAGCCATTAAGTTTAACCACGTTGTTGGATAAACTCACAAAAATCAATATTGGCATAATTTTTTTAAAAATAATGATTCTTTTTGATTCAATTGTAAATTATCCATAAAATTTTTACTTTTATCCACCGTCATATAATATATCAAAAACTAAACATAAATTGTATAATAAAATGATATTTCTAATATATACAATTTACTGTTAATTATATCTACTTTTAGGACTCGAAATTAGATATAAGATTATACTATAATCTATAATTCACATTTGTTTTCAGAATTGAGATTATACAATAATTCACATTAGTCTAGGAATAGTAATTAAAAAGTAAGTATACTTTGAAACATTTGTAATACGTCTACAAAATTTAGTTCATACCTAAAAGCAAATTAAAATTATAACTTAATTCTTAATTAGTTTCTTAAGTTCCAATGATGCTTTATTTTAATTTTTAAAGCCCTCATTGTATAGAAAAAAAAAAGAAAAAAAAACTAGTAAACTCATTTGTTGAAAAGAATTATTCGTTAGTGTTATGATGAAATAATATAAATTAATTCCGCCCAGTTTTGTAATATTATATGTTTTTGATGAATAATGAATATAAAGTACTTGTATCAATATACCTTTTTACAAATTAAGACAATATATTATTGAGGAAATATATTCTAATTAGGAAACTAATTTTAAAAGTAAATATATTTGAAGGAAGTATATTCTAGTTAGGAAACTATTTTTAAAAATAAATACATTTAAATGATTATTAATTGGTGGATATACTTCTCAATTTTTATAAGGAAGTTTTTACAAGTTTGTTTCAAGATTAGCATAAATCAAGGATGGATAAACTAAAAAAATTCGTGGATAGAAATAAAATTACCCTTGATTGGGTTGGACTTGCAAAACCAAGTCGATGGGTACATAAGTTCCGCATTTATTCAATTCATAATATACTTGCCATATTTGTTGTTGTCTGAACTCCAAACCCTCTGTTTTGACGAGATCTAAAACAATAAGACTAAATTTTCAGGATTCCACAAATTATATTTGCAGGATCCTAATTCTTATAATTTAAGATAAAGTATCTGAACTTTCATAACTGATAATTTGTTCGCAAGATTGGGCTTATGATTAAGTGGTAAAAAATATGAATATTCACATAGAGACTGCCTAGCCGCCCTCCCTTCCTCGAACCACTAGATCTATCAACCGCTTGTATACAAAAATTGTCTACATTTAGTTCATAGTCCGGCAATTAGCAAAGTTAATTAAACTCCTAAAATACGTTCATGAAATTGAAAATATTTAAGGTTAAATGCTTTAACCAAAGCGCGATTGAGACTGTCTACATGCAAGTACGAGTCAGGTCAATTGTTTTATAAAGAAGGATTAGTGCAATGCAGTCTAATTTCACTTTACTATTAATATTTAATACGAGTATGAAAATTTATTTATATTTCTATATATTTATATCTTGAAATCATGAAAAACTAAAATATTATGCACGTTGCTCAAAAACACAAAATTATTATACCACAGAAGAAATAGAAGTACAATAAATGAAAACAAACACAAAGAAGCAAATTAGATTTCTGGGGAAAATTCATCTAATTATGAAGTCCATATATGAATTGTATTGTTGAGTGCTTCAAGCACCCCTTCTTGTTATTGGTTTGCAAGATTATGTATTTTATTTCAAGTCCTGATAAGTTTAATTATTGAGATTTCTAATCCAACTCACTTACAATCTATAGGCACGAAGCCAAGTTTATCCAAAAAATTATGAGAGTGATTGAAGATAAATTGAGGCACACAACCGTGGATGTTGCTCCATACGAAATTAGAATAGGCTCTCAAACCAAAAGTATTAATATGTGGCTGCAAGATGAGTCAACTTGTGTTAGCATATGTGCTATTTGTGGAATGGGTGGCATTGGGAAGACAACCATTGTAAAATATGTTTACGATCAGAACTCCAATTATTTTGATGGTAGTAGCTTTCTCGCAAACTTCATGGAGGTGTCAAATCAACCTAATGGTTTCCTTTGTTTACAAAGACAACTTATATCAAATATTTTTAGGAGGAAACATGGAAAGATATATATTGTTGACGAAGGACTCGCTAAGATCATAAATCTTGTATGTTCTAAAATGGTGCTTCTCATCCTTGATGATGTGGAAGAAGCGGATCAAATATATATGATGTACTTGGAATGCAAGATTGTCTTTTACTAGGGTTCAAAAATTAGGTGAAAATGAATCAATTAAGCTCTTAAGTTTACATGCCTTCGGAGAAGATTGTCCCTTCAAAAGTTCATGGAACACACAGAAAGAGTGGTGCAAATTTATGAAGGGCTTCCATTAGCTCTTAAAGTTGTAGGTTCTTCTTTGCCTAGGACAAATGAAGATGAATGGGCCAAGGAACTAGCAAAACTAGAAGCAATACCTCACAGTCAAATCCTCAGGAAACTTAAAATTAATCAATTATGACTCTTTACAAGATGCCTACAACAAAAGATTATTCCTTGATATTGCTTACTTATTTGTTGGAATCAATAAGGATTACACAATCAAAATACTCAAGAAATGTGACGTTCACACAAAAAATTGGAATTCAAAATCTATTTGATTGATTTCTCTTAACAATTGATGGTCATAATTTATTGAGAATGCATAAATTAATTCAAGATATGGGACGAGAAATTGTTCATCAAGAATCAGATGAAGCCGGAGAGCATAGTAGACTATGGCATTATGGGGATGCCTTTAGGCCTCATTTGATTAAGGTATTAGGGTCAGTGGGATTAATAATATTAGTATTAGAGTTTTTAACATTTTAGTCCCTTGATGTTTACTCCGATTGTCACTTTAGTCCCTGATATTCAAATTTTGACTTTTCACTCCCTAATGTATCTGTTGCGTGTCACTTTTGTCCCTTAAACCAACTTCCGTTAATTTTGTGGACGGAAAAATGTGGTGTGCCACTCACATGACTTTACTAGAGGGGCATAAAAGGAAATTCCAGTCATTTGTTTGACCAAATCGTTAATAACAAGAAAACAAGATGGGAAAGAACAAAATTCGGGTACCTCTATTGCCAACACCTTCATCAATTCATTCACATAAACACTGCCATATCCATTCATCTCTCTCTTCGTCAACCTTCTGTTATACTCAACTCAAACCCCTCTCTGTGATTTTCTCACCAATGGAGTTTTTTTAAAGATTTAAGATTTTTGTTTGACTTATCCCCTTCTTACAATCAATTTTTTTTTTTAAGATTATCCCTCCTCCACTTTTGAAGATCAAGGAAGGCTTGAAGATCTCTTCTCTTGGGTTAGGATTTACGTTTTAAAATTTCAAGTGTGGAAGAAAAAATCAAGACTTTCTCTTTGAGTTCATATGGGTTACCATGGCCGAAAGCCGGCAGACATCATGAAAAATGAATTTGGAAGAATAAAAAAGTTTTTCTAAAGAACAAATAGAGGAAAGCACCAACTCCGGGTGCTCTGTTTTCTAGTGAAATGGAGGTTTCTAGTGAAATTCAAGTAGAAGCAGACCAACTGCTCGATGAAAGTCCTAAGATAATGAATTCTCGAGAACTGGAGATAGTTTTGGCTGAAGGTGAGGAGATTAGGATTTTGGAGGGCGAGGGGTATATGGGGAACAAGAGTGATGATGAAGTGAAGATCAATGAAGAAGGCGAATAAAAAGGGTTGTTTAATGAATAGGAATAGGAGAGGATTGAGAGAAGTGAGTTGAAGAAATGTTTTGGGGCTACGATGGCGTTTGTGGGTTGTAAGGAAAATGCTGATAAAATATCAGTTCTTGATAATGATTTGAAAATGGAGTGGTGTGGGCTTCATAAGTTAACCATTGAAGGGCCTTGTTTTAAGCCACAACCTATGGCATTGAGGCTCTCTGCTCATGCTAAGTGGTAGTAAGCTTATCCTAAACTGTTTTTCATTCCAACTTATTTGTATGATACTATGGATATCCACTGCTCTGTTTTCTGAAGAACAAACAGATTTTCCCTGTAAAAAAAGTGGTGAACCTCTTGCTTGTGCCACTGCTGAATCTATAAGGGATGTGAAGGGCTATTTTGAGATGTTTGCTTGGGATTTGACCCCCTTAATTCATGCTACTATGTCGACCTGGAAGCTGCACAGAGAAGGCTTGAAGATCTTTTTCTCTGTTTTTTCTTTGTTCTTTCCCATCTCTTTTTCTTTTTATTAACGATTTGGTCAAACAAATAACTGGAATTTCTTTTTATACCTCTCTAGTAAAGTCACGTGAGTGGCACACCACGTTTTTCTGTCCATAAAATTAATGGAAGTTGGTTTAAGGGACAAAAATGGCACGCGGCAGATACATTAAGGAGTGAAAAGTCAAAATTTGAATATCAAGGACTAAAATGACAATTCGGGTAAACATCAAGGAACTAAAATGTTAAAAACTCCTAGTATTAATAGTACTGAACTATTAATCCTGGTATTAATTTAATACCAATACCCTATTTGATTCATGCAGTATTAATACTGGGATATCCCATGCCGATGTTAATACTATGTTTGGTTCTGTAACTCGTATACAGGATTATATTTTGGAATAAAAAAAATTAATTTCATTTATTATTATTATTATTATTATTATTATTATTATTATTATTATTATTATTATTATTATTATTATTATTATTATTATCATCATCATCATCATCATCATCATCATCATCATCATCATCGTTATTATTATTATTATTATTATTATTATTAAAATCACAGCTTATGAGAAAACTAGTTATGTAATGATATTATAATTTATTGATTTACATTTGAATCTAATTTTTCTTTATTTATAACTAGTTAAAATCACAACTTATGAGAAAAATCTTTTAATTAATTGATTTACATTTGAATCTAATTTTTGATCTTTGTATGCCTAAATTAATGACTTGTATAAAACTTTCATTCTCTAAAAAGATATAATAATATAATTTGTGACGCCCCAAAATCCCATTTAGAGAGTTATACCTCCGGAACTTAGTTAACCACGGAGTCGTACACAACGAAGGGTATTAAGTATAAAAACATAACTCATATAAAGGAATATTTCGTACATAGTCATATTTTTAAAAAAATTTGGCATGTGGAGTTTATTCGTATAACAAAACCGAAACCTATCAAATTGTATAAAAAAACATGTTTCAAATACATACTCCACATTTAATAAGTCTTTAATAAATAAAATAAACCAACCAATTCTTATGTCAAACAAATCCTCCAACGATGTCCCAAATTCGTAAAAGTTATACAACAAGACATTTTCAAATACAATGGGCAATAATAGCTTTTAATTAAAAGCATAGTCAAGTAGTTTCTGAACGACTTCGATCATCGGCCATCAGAGCTATCTAGAATCTGTAAGCACACCGTCCCCAAGAAACACCTGCAAAACTTGGTTTGAAAAATGGGAGTGAGCCAAACGGGCTTAGTGAAAACTATAAGGGTTTTTATATAAAAATAAGTTGGGAAAAACCATGCATGCCATGCTACGCATTATAATGAAAGTAGTTTTTATTGATGAGATGAATATGTATAACTTCCACGACTATAACTCTTTCTTTGAATAAAACCCACTTTTCATAATATACAGTGCTCGTGCTTTAGTACAAATATATATATACTTTTGGAGTAGTCAATACAATGAAAACATTTCACGCCATGCATATATATAATGATCCATCCCCAAAGTATAAGAAAGGCAATATGTATATATATTTTTCATCATACTGTATATGCCACAACACCTCGACCAGATCTATTACATCAATCATGTATATAAACGTCACGTAGCCACCAAGGCTATACGCTACAGGTGATAACCAAATCTCTATCTGGTACGAACGGTGTGGCCAACCGATAGTAAATCCCAACAACATCTAAAGAATAATAAACTTATCAAAAATAAGAAAATTATAAGAATATAGCATTCAACATAATATGAAAATATAATGTGTTGGCTATCCAAGGCACCAATTATTCTACACTGAGAGTTTAACTCATCTCAAAGGCAACCGAAAGGGCTACAACCCTTTATATGCAATGGGATCCAATCCAATGCGTTAGCTACTACTATCACTAACAAGAGGCTACAACCTCATCTTATTAAGAGGGCTACAACACTCGTATAGTACCGGTACTTCAGGCTCCAACCCGATAATCTAAATAAGTGGCTCCAACCGCACCTATGGGCTCTAACCCATATTCATAAACAAGGCTACAACCTTGCAACACTCATTTATGTAGATAATTATGCCAATGAAAGAAATACAATAAACAACAATATACATATGCATATACATATACATATACATATACCAAAATCACAAATAGCCAACACAATCATTGAGTTCCAAGGCAATTTATAATGCATTTCCATCAATCACTCCACCAAGTTAAGTGTATCAATAGTTCATAACAATTATGTCAAAGTTCATTAGTTCCATCTCCATCTTGGTGGGTTTTTAAGCAAAGCATTATAAATTAATACATATGACATTTGTATGCCAAAATATATATGTATGACTCATATATTTACATCTATAACTGGTATATCTTCATACTCGTGTATAAGCATGTATATACCATAGGTAATGTGGTGGTATAAAATATAAAAGACATGTACAATAAAATTATTTTGCTGCTTTTTTAAAAAAAAAATTATATTTTTCAATTACGCAAAATTTATATTTATATGCCCTTTTTTAATTTGACAAGAACTAAACATAAAATAAAAGGTGATTTAGGTATGGTCATGTATTCATGTTGTCCAAAGTTATAAGGAAACCTAATAATTAAACACATATAACCAACACACAATCACACAAAGCATTAAACCATCCAATAATAAGAATAATTAAATCCCTGTTATTATGGTCCAAGCTTCATCATCCCTAGTCCGTTGGAAACCTGTAACGACCTATATCATCACTTCATTGACTATATCGGGAATCAACTTTGGTGAAAATGCCTTCTTCAACGTTCTTCGTTAAAGAAACTGCAATCTTAGATACAAAGGTCCTATGCCTTCATTTAAGGAGTTCACACATAATCTATTATATCTAAACTGTAAATAAAATTACATAGATCCTATGCCTCCTTTTAAGGAGTTTACAAATCTGATCTAAGTTCTTAATACTTTGTTCACTCAAAATCAAGAATATTTGGAGTATCGGAGGTTTAATAAACTTTTCGTCAATTTGGCTCCAAGCCAAATATAACATAATAATTATAATACATAAATTCTATATAAACCTCCTCTTAAGTTCTTAATACTTTGTTCACTCAAAAGATGATCATAATACTGCCCAGCATAGTTGCGGACTGGCACGCTAAGTCATAAATTTCATAAGTGATGAATTAAAAGCTCAAGTACAACAACAATATCACAAATGTGAGAAAACAAGTCCAAAACATACTTACATGTCCAAGTATAACATTATATGCATGCGTATCAAGGAGTACTGTTCACAACCGTACCCATATATAAGGGTTTTATACCAATCTTTTGAAAACCAAAGTAGAAATTGGGGTTTTTTTATAATCCGCTATTTATAGTTATAATAAGACTAAATCAAGCAATTAATCATGAAAGATCATCCCCAAAACTCCATGAACATGCATATGTTAGAATTTTATACAAAACACTCACTTTTGGTTAGATTAGAATTAAATAAGTTGCGATAACTTGAAAATAGCTTCAAATACTATTGTTCCCACCTTCATTGGGCTAATCCCTCGAAGAATTGCAGCTGAATCAAGCAGGATCGAGTGAATCTCGAGCTTCCTCGAACCTTAGCCATGGAGGAAAGTGAAAATGATAAAGAAGAAGATGAATAGTGTTGGGAATGGTGAATTAACGAGGATCTTGGATTATGATCTCGGATCTCTCGCAAAACCCCCCAAGATCGCATCTCATTTCTCTTTCTAGAAGCTCTCAAATAATGGTGATGAAAAATAAAGAATAAAGAGCAAGAAAGAAAAAATAATCTAATGCCCAGGGCCAACAGTATGTTGTTTTTATGAACAACATGTTGTCCCTAAGCCATTTTGGGACAGTCCTCACAACCTTATCTAGGCATCTCCAGCAGCATGCTGTTTTGGAAAACAGCATGCTGTTCACTTTGACTATTGCGTTGACCTTGAAGATTCAGGAATTTGGACTCATGCCACAAAAAATTTATAGATAATAAAATTACCTTTCCAATGGCATAAACAGGGGTCCATTTCAACATCGGACGAAGAAGTTATGCCCCAAAAATCACTGCTATGTCAAAATTATAACAAAATTACGATAGGGCTATATTTGCGATAATTCTTCCACACTCAATGCAATACTTTGGAAAGATGTTGGGACATACAAGAGGGATATAATGAGGTGTAAATGACTACGAAATAGTCCACAACACAATAGCTAAGATTCCAAATTGAACACATGGATTTTGAACTCCGAAATCTTCAATTCTTGCTGTTAGCGCGCCAAACATTGCTACGGCTACCCGAAATACATTTTGAGCCTACATGCATGTGTAATATGACTAGCGTGACTTATAGGAAGTGTCTGAATCATCAAAAAGCACTTGGAATCAAAAATGACCACTCCATGTCATAATTTGACTTAAACGTGATTAAGGAACGCGATTAGCATCGAATTAACTAACGGGTATTACATAATTGCTACTTCGAAAAAAACTTGATCACCTCAAAAATAGTAATAACATAGTTAAGTAAATGCAAAAACCATGTATCACATTGACATTTGTCTTAATTGTACCCTACATAATGTAGCAAAAATTAAACCAAAATAAACTTAAACATAGTTATAGGTTTTCACTACAAATTAAGTACAAATTTAAGGACACAAATTCTGTACCATTATCATTTTCTCCTCATCTGAAGTAAGGCTGAAAAAATAATCAACTTTTTGTGCTTCTTGAGTAATTGCCATACCAGTTCTGACCTTTTGTTCGGCTGTGATTGGAGGTTTCTTAAGTGCTTCATTAACTGCGCTTCTTTTAGCTGAGAGATTGATAAGACGCATAATTGTTATTTATCTTGTGATATATTCCCATGTTTTATTGGTTTTAAATGTTTAATTTGCGAATATCTATTGTATATCGTGTTTGTGTAGGAAAAATGATGGATATGGACATAAATGAGCTAAAAGCCCAACTTAAAGATAAAGGAAGTTAAAGTTAGAAAAAGTAAAAAAACCAGAAGAAGTATTTGGATAAAGTGTGGGCACGCCAAAGCTGAGAATTGTGTCCAAAAGACAGAAGTGCTATTTTGTTAAGCTGTGGGCGCGCTCAAATTCCAAAATTCAACCCTATTTTCTAACGTGTTCTCACAGCTGGCAGAAGAAGTTAATTAGTTTTTGTAATTATTTTGGTAGTTTATTTCTTGTCTTGGTATGTTTCTTATTTTAATTAGGAGACAATATTTAGTTGCTTTCTTTTAGGACTCTTATTTTTAGGAGGAATTAGGGTTTTATTATGCCTCTTGTTTTAGGTCTATATATATTAGGTAAGAGTTAGGAGAAAAGATACAACACAACAACACATTATTTTCCTTCTCCTTTTTCCAAGTTAGAAGATTTTTTTTTGCTCCATTGATTGCTAAGCTATTATTCTAGTTCAAGGTTCTGATTCTCCAAGAATTGTGAGATCTAATTAATTTATATTACTCTTTTATTATCTGCTATTTATATATCTTCTATGTTTCATTATATTATTGTTGATTAATTAATACAAAGTGCACGTTGTTTTAATTGGTGAAACAATATATTGCCAATTAGAAAATCTAAATCCGTAATTGTTTATGTGTTCTAATATCAGTGGTAACATAACATAGACGAGGTTTATGTTGTGGGGATATATAATCTAATTTAAATGGATCCTGCTTTTGTATCCATTGATTAGAATTGGGTATCTCTAATTATTAATGCTGTTGATAAATTAAATCCTATGAGATTGTTTAGTGTTATTTATCAATTAGAGAAATAATTAACGGCCGTACCTTGATTATCGACAAAGTAAGGAGAGATTGGTTATTAGATCGTATCAATAACTATAACCAATTTAGTAAAGAATAAAATATTTATTTTTGCATCAATGATCAACTCAATGAATCAATTCTGAGATTATACCTTGGACTGGATTTTTCATAAATATTGATTTATTCTATAAATTGCTTTCAATTAATTTGTTTTAAATTATAAAAATCCAAAAACCCCTTTCTTTTATAATTTAAAGAATTAAGTCTTACCAGTCTATGTGGATTAAACCCTGCTTATCGCTATACACAATTTAATTTAAATTTGAGTAGGAATTATTTTTGTTGGATTCGACACCCATCAAAGATCATGTTGATAACCCATCCTCCTTCCAAGCATTTCCAACTTGGTAGCTGACATCTCAAAAGAGCTCACAATCTTATCACCAAAGTTTGACAATCCACTTATAAGGACGTCAGATATCTTAGGCTTTTTCTTTGACTCGGGAGGGGAATTATTATTTCTACTGGCAGATGAACCATCATTAAATCCATCGGCATCAACATCATAAGCACCCATGGCATCAGTTGCATCAGCGACACTCTTAGCCATGTCTCATATTGCTCTATCATTGCCAAAAATCATGCACCAATCATCATAGTAAGGAAATGCCTTGAACCTCAATCCCTTGGCATTAGTCTCTCTCTCTATGAGGTTATCAAGTTCATGTTCATGTGGGTCAGCACTCATTTCTTTTTTAATGTGATTATGAACAATGCAACAAGTGGTAACAATCCGACATTGTGTTATAATTGGAAAGTATGAATATCCTCTAAGAATAGCCCAACGTATTTTTAGTAAACCAAAAGTTCTCTTTATGATGTTACGAGCCTGTTCATGCTTCATATTAAAGTACTCCTCATGGTCCTGAGGAGTTGGACCATCCCATTTCTTTAGATGGTACCATTTGCCTCTATATGGAGCTAAGAATCCTTCCCTATTTGTGTACCCGGCGTCAACTAAGTAATAAAAACCTGTGTATGATTAATTCACATAGTTACAAAACTAGTATTATTACTATTACTTTTAAACATATGTTTTAAAACAATGCTTAACAGTGGGAACTTTTAGTCCATTTGGCCTAGTAATAGCATTGCGCCAAACTCTAAAGTCTGCTGCTGACCCTTCCTAACCCGATAAGACATAAATTATATTCATATCTTTGTTACAAACACCCAGAACATTTGTAAATAAATCTCTTTTTCGATTCCTATACCTTGGTCTAATAGATGGTCCAACTCGAACATCAATGTGTGTGCCATCTAATGCCCCCAAACATTCTAAAGACCAATAAAAAATTATTTTTTTTTATCATAAAACTAATAGCAATACGAGTAATCTTTGAAATTCTAATGTTACCTGAAAAATATTCCACCTTACATTTATGCATGTGTTAGTTATAGGCTCAGGCTTAACGAGTAGTCGACCTTGTAAATGTAAGACAGCACAAATGACATCGTTGAAATGCCTACTAATAGTTTGGCCTGATCGATAGAAGTTGTGCCAGACTACTCTATTCTTATTGTAATGTCTTATGGTGTACAAAAACATTGCAACTTTTTCCTCCAAACAAACTGACCTCGAATAAGACAATCCAACAACTATTTCAATTAGGCAACATAGACGCATAAAGCAATTCCTATCCATTCGAAGTTGCTCTAAACAAGTCATGTCACTATGACGCGCTAAGCGATTGATATTATCTATTTTTGTTTTGGAATAGGTTCAGCCCATTAAACCTGGATTTGGGTGCATAGTAGTACCTCTCAAGTGCAATATGTACAACAATTCCAGCCATCGCACACATGATTTGCATTTGTTTGATCACACGAGTCACTACTGTGAAAGCCTCGGTCTCCTCTTTTATACAATCTATCTCATTTTCGGTAATATTTTCCATCTAATAACACAATGTCAAATCTTATTGTCAACTAAAATTACCAAACAAATTCAATAACTAAACATATATACAATGGGTTCATGAAAACACATAAATCTCTAATTTAAAATGATTTGATTAGAAAGAAAGAGCAGCATATAAAACATCAAGTACTATCTGATATGAAATAGCATAAACAGGGAAAAAAAGCCATAAAGTAACAAGATTCAGATTAATAGAAATGCAAGAGTGGATCACAGCATATACTTGTGCAATCTAATACTGAACAATTTATCCATTTTCTTTATGTACTTATGTGAGATAGAGGTTTATTCTCTTTGAAACTTTGTGAAAAATGCGTTTATATAATAATAATAATAATAATAATAATAGTGCCCAAAATCATACTAACTACAGACCCAAAATTGAAAATTGAAAATGAATCAAGACAACACAACAGAGAGGACATTAATACATATATGCAGAAGAAAACATATTATAGGGTACTATATAGCGCGACCGTGGAGCGATGATCCTCTCTATAGTGCGACCGTGGAGCGGCGGTGGAAAGGCGATGCAGCAGCTGGAGCAATGGAGTCGGAGGCTGAACGGCGAAACAATTTTTTGCAAAGAAAAATAGAGCCGAAAGGGAGAGGAAGATAAGAGAAGGGTTAGGGTTTTATTTTAGTAATGGCATTTTTGAAAATATATGGTTCCTTTTTCTTAATCCCGGATAAACAATACCACACACCCCTGGTATTAAATTATACCACAAATAGTGGTATTAAGTTAGTCCCGGCATTAATAATCCCAGCACATTTGTGTGAACCAAACAAGGTATTATAAAAAAAATGGTATTAATAATCCTATCCCACTTTTTAATACCTAAATCAAACGAGGCCTTAGGGTATTGAAAAATAAAACGGTAAAAAATGTCTCATACGTATGCGTTTCTTGTTATGCATGTAATATAATAATTAATCCTCATTTTTTCTCATGTTCTTTCTTCTTCCTTTAACAGGGTACGAAAATAGTTGAAGGCCTTGCAATTGATATGGGTACATGGAAGGAAGTTAGTAATAATGCAAAAACACACCGTGATAAATCAATATTGTCAAAGCTTACTAGCTCATTAAAACAACAATTTAGCTTCGTTTCTAGCAAATCAGTAATCACGACTTAAAGAAATCCAAATCTATACATGAGAAATGATGCATTTAAAAGTATGACAAAGCTAAGGTTACTCAGGCTCGATTATGTAAAACTTACGAGAAGATATGAGAATTTCCCTAATAGTTTATTATAGTTATCTTGGCATGGATTTCCTTTAAAATATATTCTTGTCGAATTTCCATTAGAGAACTTGGTTGCTCTTGATTTGCGCAATAGTAGATTAGAAAAAGTTTAGAAGGACACCCTGGTATAAAATTCATTTTCTTTTCTTCTTTCCTCAATTTTTGGTCTTGATTTATGTATGGAATTAATAGTTATTTTTCCCCTGCAGTTTCTTGGATTATTGAAGATCCTTGATTTGAATTATTTTGAATGCCTTGCAAACTTCTTAGGCCTCCCCAACCTTGAGAGATTGGTCCTTGAAGGTTGTGTAAGTTTGGCTGAGGTTTGTGAATCCATCGACAACCTCAAGATGCTTGACTTACTTGATCTAAAATATTGCAAAACTCTAAGGAAGCTTCTGAGGAACATTAGCAAGCTAGGATCTCTGAAGACTCTAACAATCTCAGGTTATAATATTGGTGTACGTGTTGCCAAGTGAGATAAGAAATATGAAGTCATTAATTAGAAGTTCTTAATGCTGATAGGATTGTCATAAACCCATTACATAGTAGCAGCGAATATGTCAAATGGTGGCAACCAATTGTTTGGTTAATGGTGTCAACACCAAAGACAGGCCTAAGGACTTTATGGGCTTCTTTACCATTCTCTCTAAAAATATTAAGTTTGTCCAATTGCAATCTATCTGATGATTCATTCCCTGAGAATTTCAGTAACCTACCCTTGTTATGGAAGTTGAACATAAGCAAAAATCTAGTTCGTAGGCTACCGAATTGCATCAATAGTCTTACTAAGCTATCAAACCTCTGTATATCTGAATGTCATAGGCTCCAATCAGTTGACCTTAATGGTCACTCGGATAAATCAGGTTGGATAAACACGCAAAATTGCACATCACTGGAAAAAATAACATCTCTAGATGTCAGTGTTTATCTTGATTTAGATGGTTGCAAACTTGCAGTAAACTGGTTGAAATAGAAGACTATTTCAACATAGAATCCATGGAAAAATTCAACAACACATAGATAAACAACTATTTGGGCATAGCTAAATTGAAGGCAAATGTTAAATTTGTCCCTAATGCTACAATGGCCAAGGTGTGCTTCTAACTAGGGGTGTTAAGGCCCATCCGAAAACCGACCGAACAATCCGGACCAATCCGTAACCCCGAACTGAAAAAAAACCGAAATCGAAAACAAGAAAACCGAACCGAAGATAATTCATCATTTTATTTAATGTATTTTATTCTTATAAATGTACAAATAAAATAGTAACTAAATAGAAACCATGGTATCTATATATTTGCTCCTTGTTTATAAAAAACAATGACTTTAATTTGAATATGAATCATTCTTACGTTATTATTAGTATTACCTTGTGATGCTAAACTAATTTTAAAAAAAAAACATATGTCAAAACCGAATAAAACTTAATCGAAATCAAACCGAAAAGTTTGGTTCGAGTTTGGGTTTAGAAGATTTAGAAACCGAACCGAACCGAAACCGAATTTTTACATTTGGTTTAGGTTTGGCCATTTGGGGTACCTTAGTTTCTACCCCAACCGAAACCGAAAACACCCCTACTTCTAACTCTCTCTCTATATATATATATATTACCTAACGTATGCAGTGCATTATTAATTGTCATTCATGTGTGGCCCAGGGATTATTCGAGTTTGTATATATGGCATATGCACACTGAGTGGGATAGATCCATTGTTTTCAAGTCAAAAAGTTGAGGGTTCATCAATATGTTTTACCTTGGCATTACTTCCTACCCGTAGAATCCAATGCTTGAATGTGTGTTGTACATATGGGATTACCAGAAATTGTGACACTTCTGTAGTGCTTCGTCCTGGTCCTCCTGAAACAGTGACATTTACTTATTTTAGTGTCTATGAGATGTCTGCTGAAATCGAGAATAAAAGTAAGGATCTCACATGGATATACTGCCCCAAGTACTGTCATTATGTAGATTATAAAGATATGGAATGGTTGAGCCGATGGAGATTTGGGAATCAATTGGAGGCCGGAGATGAAATTACTGTTACATTTAATGGTATATATGATTATGACGTCAAGGAGTACTGTGGTTTCAAAATTGTGTACCACCCTGACCAAGAAGAAGAGTATGGAGGTACCCCAACAATCGAGAAATCACATCATGATTTTCCAGCATTCCGGTTGAGCACAGGAGAATACTTCCTCTGCCGAATGTTTGAAGTAAGTCCCTGACAAAGATTATTGGTTTCCAAAAGATCATAAGTAGCAACTTCATTGATTCGATGGTATGTTTTTTTCATAGCCTCCAATTTTTGTATTGATGATGATATTTGTTTAACATCCGTAACCTATAGAAGTAAACAGCAGATATGCCTTGGTGTTTTGTGATTTTGCCTTAAAACACCAAGGCTTTTTGTTGGTTCATTTTTTGTCTTGATTACTATCTATGAAAAATTAAGATCCTGAGACTGAAAACACTTTACATTTTTCCCCTTGATCTACTCAAAAGTATCCATTGGATGGCATATCCTCACATAAAATAACTCCTACTGATGAGATATACAGGTTTCATCCAAATTAAGAGTTAAGACTTAATACCGTATTAGAACTGGGAACTAGGCAAATAATGTTCCTTGGTTTAATATTAATCTTCCCGCCCTAATACGATAAAGGAATGACAGCTGGTGGCAGAGGCAACATTCAGCAATTTTCTTTTGCCCATTTATAATCTACTCTTTTAATTTTCCATTTTCTTGTATCAGTAGGAGGAAGAAATTACACAAGGTGCCAGCTTTTAGGAGGTTCTTTGTCCAGTGAAACTGTAAGAGATATTTTCTGCAATGAAAAAGAATTGTAAGGACGGATCATAAAAGGTACAAGTTTATCTTTTAATTGTAAGAAATAGAAAAGTTACAAATATTGATGTAGTACATAAACATGCCTATGTTCATGCATCTTTTTTGCATCTTTTTTATTCAAATTGTCAACCGTATGCGATAGCGCTGATTTACAGGAAAAGGCAATAGTGTTCTGCAGTAACTATTAAGGACTCCCTCATTAAGTTAATTTTTTTGGAATGATATAATTTTCAACTAGGTGAAAACTTAGATCGTGAACTGCATTTCACTTGCTAGCTAGGCATTCAATTTTCTTCATTATTTCCAAATAAAGGGGGAAAAGAAGATTTTACAGCCAGATAATTTGTAGAAGTAAAGAGCAGATGTGCCCTAGTGTTTTGGGACTTCAAAAAACAAAGGCTTTTTGCTGGTTTTGAATTTACACAACAACTATGCGTTTTCCCCCAGTAATCTACTCAAAAGTATGCATTTGAAAGTATAAACAAATAGCAACTCCTACTGAGGAGATATGCCGGTTTCATCCATATTAAGAATCACCAGCTGCTGCAGTATTTGTAAAGAATCACATTTAGTTTTGAGATCAAGACCCAATTTTACTGCCTAGAAGTGGGAATTAGGCCAATGATGTTCCTTAGTCTAATATTAATCTTCATGCCTTGATTCGATAAACGAACGGCGTGGTGGCAGAGGCAACATTCTGCAAGTTTCTTTTGCCAATTTAAAATCAACTCTTCAATTTATTCTTTCTTGTATTAATAGGAGAAAAGGTAAAAGTTCCTCTTTAATTCTAAGACATTGAAGGCTTCCAATACATAGGTGTAAATATCAGCGCATATACACCACTTGTTGATAAAGCTAAGAAACAGATGCGCACGCTCTCTCCTGAAAGAGATATGTCCTAAGACTATTCATAGATTATGATTTGTACTTGGATATCTTATGCTTATTGTCATTAATAAAGTTTATTTGATTTTACTTTATATTCTCTAATAAATAATATATATATATAACTACTAGTTTATCAAGTACGTGACTTGATTGTGGGATGCTAGTAATGTTATAATAATATTATTTAGATGTCCCTAATCATGTGTCAATAATCTAGGATCACATTGATATAATGATTAGAGTATGGGTCAGCTGATGACTATGTTCCACAAGTCATGGATATGGAGATATCAAGCTGAACACACTGATACTTGTTAGAGAACAAAGTATTGGACCGACCCGCTTTTGGGACACTGCGAGGAGTGTTATATATAATGTCATCAGTGATGTTCCCCATTAGTGATATCGTATTATCCTCAGACCTGAGATCGTCATGGTTACCAACATAGGGATTAGCATGTCAGCCATCATCAAACATTGCTCTTGACCGAGTAATTATAAAGATGATGATCAAGCATACTATAAACTATGTAGAGGTATATGATTGATCAAGATGGGATTTGTCACTCTCATATAATGAGAGAGATATCTTTAGGCCCTTTGATAAGTATAATTAATATTTGCATGGCCATGCACAAATGAGGTGTCATTTGTATAAAATTAATTATACTTAGAGATCACGAAATAAAGATTGAACTATGCAAGAATGACACTTGCCTAGTCTTGTGTTCAATCTAGATATCGGTTGACAAAAGGAGTTAATATGTGGTATATCAATTTAAGGTTGTGTCGTTTTGACCTTTATACCCTTTTGGGTAATAGTAATGTTTTACTAGAAACCGCTTACTATTTGTATAATAAAACGGGCTTTTAATTATACTGCCAAAGAGTATAAACCTACAGGGTCGCACACCAAAACGAGTTGGATCAAAAACGAATTGAAAACGGGCCAAGTTGGACTTGGGCCTAATTCATTTGTTGCCTAGGGTTCTCACTAGGGTTCCCCTTTAAAAGGGAACCTTTGTTCTTCTTGACCGTTGACGAAAGTTATGGAGGCTTACGGAATTTTCCAGAACCTTACGGAATGTTATGGAGGCTTACGGAATTTTCCAGAACCTTACAGAACGTTATGGAGGCTTACGGAATTTTTCAGAACCTTACGGAACGTTATGGAGACTTACAGAATTTTCTAGAACCTTATGGAATTATGGAGAAGAGCCTCCAACCTTCTAGAGTATTCCAGAAGGACCTAGATGTAGAACTTTCTAGAATAGCGTAGTTGTAAATAATCTTGGTAGATTATTCTAGAGTATTCTAGTTAGAGATATTTGTATAAAAAGTTCTGGAATGTAAATCTAGACCATTGGATTGATTTGATCATGACCGTCCATTAAGGAAGGCCTCCCCTATAAATAGGTGGAGGGTTCATTTGTGTAAGATTAACCCAAAAACGGCGCTAGTACACCAAGCAATGATCTGATCTCGTCCGTGTGTGCATACCGTAGAGGTGTCGTATTTTCTACACTAGAACGACAACAACAGAAGGATCTGATCCATCGTGTTTGTTTCACAAACTCGAAATCTCCACAAGGTATGTCTTCTGTCGATTTTATTGGACTGTATAGATCCTAGGGTTTAATGATTAGTGAAGAAATTTTTGTATGTGATGCATGTTTGCTGCCCTAATTCCCTACAGTGGTATCAGAGCGAGGTTATTTACTATTCTTTAATTTTCGATCATGATTATCGTCGTTTTATAACATGAAGATCTGTTCCTGTTTTAAATTTCGATTAAAATCATATTCGAGTTATAGTATCATGCTAGGTTTTATTAATATCGATTAATGGATTAATCATTTTCTGTAGCATGTTTTTATTTTCGTTAATCAGTTTACATATATGATATGTTAATTTATAATCTGATTAATAGAGATCTGATATGTCAAAAACGCAATTACTGGGTGACTGTTGTCGACATGTTTATGATTGTGTTTAAACAGTTTCGATTAGGGTTCATCTTTTGGCATGTTATTTGATTAAAATCTTTATGCTGTCATGATTTTAATTCCGCAATTATCATACAAGCATGTCAGAATCGTTCTATTAGGGTTTACGCAATTGTTATAGACCTGATAAGATCACGGCTAAAGGGTTCTTTAGCCATGGAAAGCAAAGTTAATTAGTAGCTTTAAATCTTTAGCCATGTTATATCACATATTTATTGCTTTATACTTCTTTAAATATTATGTTGTATTATTATAAGACTGCATAATTATGTCCCTAGAACAAAAGAAATTGTTTGTGCCTTTCCAACACTGATAACTATTAATTTTATGATTATTATAGAAGATGCCTGCCAAAGTGGGGTTATCTTAGATCATCATAAATTAATAGTATGGAAGTCGGACATCCATAAGTCAGAAAAGTGTTGGTTTGATTTCACAAGGCCATCAAAACGGTTTTGGGCCTTGAGGTAAAGTATTGAAAAGCCGAAACATAAGATGTAAAACTCAACAAACCAAGTGTTTCATAGAATGTAATTAACAAATGTTGCTTACAAAATTAACAAAGTTTAAGTGAAAAGCCAAAGCTTTCTTAATACCTTGTGTAATATGGATCTTGGACCTACTATGTCCTATTGGGACAATTGTATGTGAGACATAGTAGGAGTTTTATTTAAAATAAGCATATTAAACGTTTGCATATGTTATTTTGCACAAGATAGATGACGAACAATAACACAACTGCGTTTTCGTTGCGATTTGTCCTTGAGAATGAAAAACTAAATACAACCAACTTCCTAGACTGGTTTAGGAATCTGAGAATTGTTCTCAAGCAGGAAAGGAAAGATTATATTCTTGAAAATGCCATTCCTGAGGAAGAACCGGTAGCTAATGCCCCTCGTGCACAGAAAAACGCATATCAGAAGCATCTAAATGATGATTTAGATGTTTCATGTCTCATGCTTGCTAGCATGAATGCTGATCTGCATAAGCAATTTGAAAATATGAATGCTTTCGACATGGTTAAGGAACTGAAGAGTTTGTTTCAGGAACAAGTTCGAGTCGAACGCTTTGAGACTACTAAGTCTTTGTTTTCATGCAAGCTTCCCGAGGGAGGCTCAGTCAGTCCTAATGTACTCAAAATGATTGGGTACATTGATCACTTAGAAAGGTTGGGGACAACCATTAGCCGAGAGTTGGCCACTGATGTCATTCTCCAATCGCTGCCTGAGTCATATGATGGGTTTATTATGAACTTCAATATGCACAGCCTGGAGAAGACATTAACTGAGCTGCATGGGATGCTGAAAACAGCTGAGCAGAACATTGTTAAGAAAAGTAAGAATAATGTTCTGATGGTTCAAAAGGGAAAGGGTTTCAAGAAAGGTGGAAATAGCAAAGGAAAGTCCAATGCCAAAGGCAAGGGTAAAGCTCCAGTTAAGAACTGGAAGAACAAGAAGCCAAGTTCTGAGCCAAAGCCTAATCCACAAGCTGAAATGGTATGCTTTCACTGCAATGAGAAGGGTCATTGGAAGAGAAACTGCAAGAAGTATCTTGATGACAAAAAGAAGGGACTAGCCCCTTCGTCTTCAGGTACTTACGTTATAGAAGTAAATGTTACTTCAGCTTCTTCTACTTCTTGGGTATTAGATACTGGAAGTGCATTTCACATTTGTGCAAATGTACAAGGACTCAAAAGGAGTAGGAAGCTGGCTAAAGGAGAAGTGGACCTACGCGTTGGAAATCGAGCAAAAGTTGTCGCTCTAGCTGTAGGAACATTTGAGATTTCTTTGCCTTCAGGATTGATTTTAGAATTAAATAATTATTACTATGTGCCTTCTTTTACCAGAAACATTATTTCTATTTCTTTGTTAGACGAAGAAGGTTTTGAATTCATTTTTAAGGACAAATGTTGTTCATTTTCTTTAAATAATATGCACTATGGTTTTGGACAATTATTGGACGGTCATTATATTCTAAATCTTGAAATACCTGTATATAATGTAAGTAACAAAATAATCAAGTCTGATGATTCGAATCCTACTTATTTATGGCATTGTCGCTTAGGCCATATAAATGAGAAACGCATGATGAAGTTCCATAAAGATACTCTTCTAAATTCATTTGATTTGCAGTCTTTTGAACGATGTGAATCTTGTTTATTGGGAAAGATGACTAAGAGCCCTTTCAATGGTAAAAATGATAGGGCAAGTGATCTTTTGGCCCTCATTCATACTGATGTATGTGGACCACTAAACACAACCGCCAGAGGAGGATATCAGTACTTCATCACATTTACTGATGATTTCAGTAGATATGGTTATGTTTACTTGATAAGACATAAATCGGAATCTTTTGAAAAGTTTAAGGAATTTCAAAATGAGGTACAAAATCAACTTGTCAAGACTATTAAAGCTCTTCGATCAGATCGAGGAGGAGAATACTTAAGCCAATAATTTGATGATCATCTTAAAAGTTGTGGCATTGTTTCACAAATTACTCCTCCAGGAACACCACAATGGAATGGTGTATCTGAGAGGAGAAATCGAACTCTGTTAGACATGGTTCGATCAATGATGAGTCAGACATCTCTTCCAATATCATTTTGGGGATATGCTCTTGAAACTGCAGCGTTCACACTAAACAGATCTCCATCTAAGGCTGTAGAAAAGACACCTTATGAGTTATGGACTGGAAAGGTTCCAAGTCTGTCTTTTCTGAAGATTTGGGGTTGTGACGTTTTCGTCAGATGACTAATCACAACTAAATTAGAACCCAAATCTAATAAATGCTTCTTCGTAGGATATCCTAAGGAAACTAAAGGATATTATTTCTATAATCCAACCGAGAACAAAGTGTTTGTAGCTCGGAATGGAGTTTTCTTAGAAAAAGAATTTCTTTCCAAAGAGAACAGTGGGAGCACGATTCATCTCGAAGAAGTTCGAGATGATAGTGATGATCTTAATGAAGAGCCTCAGCAAAGTATGCAAAAGGTTACAGAAGCTCCTGAAGAAGTAACAGTCTTACGAAGGTCAAATAGGTCACGTCGCAAACCTGAGAGATTATCACTTTTCGTCTCAGATGAGCAAGACATAGTGTTGTTAGACAACAATGAGCCCTTGATTTTCAAAGAAGCAATGGAGAGCTCTAGTTCCGAGAAATGGCTAGAAGCTATGAAATCCGAAATGAAATCCATGCATGACAATCAAGTATGGGACTTGGTTGACATGCCAAATGGCTGTAGAGCCATAGGTTGCAAATGGGTTTTCAAAATTAAGATTGATAAAGATGGCAAGATCGATGTCTATAAAGCTCGATTGGTTGCAAAAAGGATATTGACAAATCCATGGTATTGACTATGATGAATCCTTTTCGCCAGTTGCCATGTTTAAATCAATCCGGATCCTTTTAAGCATTGCCGCATATTATGACTATGAAATATGGCAAATGGATGTCAAAACTGCTTTCCTCAATGGATACCTTGAAGAGGATGTGTACATGACACAACCTGAAGGTTTTGTCGATCCAAGAAATGCTAACAAGGTATGCAAGCTTAAGAGATCCATATATGGTCTTAAGCAAGCATCTTGGGGCTGGAATCTTCATTTCGATGAAACTATCATAGAGTTTGATTTCAGAAAAAACGAAGAGGAACCTTGTGTATACAAGAAAACTAGTGGGAGCGTGATAGTATTTCTGGTATTGTACGTATAGATCAAGAAAACTAATAGGACTGAGTCAAAGTAATTATATTGACAAAGTTTTACGTAGGTTCAACATGCAAGACTTTAAAAGAGGGTTCTTGCCAATGACACATGGTACAACACTCAGCAAGACTCAGTGTCCTCAGACACAAGATGAGCGAGATCGCATGAGTAGAATCACGTATGCTTCGGCTATAGGTTCTATCATATACGCTATGTTGTGTACTTGTCCCGATGTAGCATGCGCATTTAGCGTGACTAGCAGATACCAGTCAGATCCAGGTGAAAGTCACTGGACCGCTGTCAAGAATATCCTCAAGTACTTAAGAAGAACTAGGGATATATTCTTGATTTATGGTGGGGAAGAAGAGTTGGTTGTAAATGGCTACACTGATTCTGGTTTTCAGTCAGATAAGGATGATTTCATATCACAATTCGGTTTTGTGTTTTGTCTCAACGGTGGAGCTGTGAGTTGGAAGAGTTCTAAGCAAGCCACAGTCGCTGATTCTACAACAGAGGCTAAATATGTTGCTACTTCAGAAGCAGCAAAGGAAGCAGTATGGATAAAGAAGTTTATCACTGAACTTGGTGTCATTCCTAGTAGCACCAATCCAGTGGATTTGTATTGTGATAACAATGGAGCTATTGCTCAGGCTAAAGAGCCAATGTCACACCAAAAGTCCAAACATATTCAGAGACGTTATCACCTCATTCGTGAGTTTATCAGTAATGGTGATGTAAAGATATGCAAAGTTCCCACATACGAGAATGTAGCTGATCCTTTGACCAAGCCATTTTCTCAATCTAAACATGATCGTCATTTTAGTGCACTAGACATTCGTTTTATGAATGAATGGTCCTAGTACAAGTGGGAGACTGAAAGAGATATGTCCGAGGACTATTCATAGATTATGATTTATACTTGGATATCTTATGCTTATTGTCATTAATAAAGTTTATTTGATTTTACTTTATATTCTCTAATAAATAATATATATATTAATACTAGTTTATCAAGTGCGTGACTTGATTGTGGGATGCTAGTAATGTTATAATAATATTATTTAGATGTCCCTAATCATGTGTCAATAATCTAGGATCACATTGATATAATGATTAGAGTATGGGTCAGCTGATGACTATATTCCACAAGTCAAGGATATGGAGATATCAAGCTGAACACACTGATACTTGTTAGAGAACAAAGTATTGGACCGACCCGCTTTGGGGACACTGCGAGGAGTGTTATATATAATGTCATCAGTGATGTTCCCCATTAATGATATCGTATTATCCTCAGACCTGAGATCGTCATGGTTACCAACATAGGGATTAGCATGTCAGCCATCATCAAACATTGCTCTTGACCGAGTAATTATAAAGATGATGATCAAGCATACTATAAACTATGTAGAGGTATGTGATTGATCAAGATGGGATTTGTCACTCTCATATAATGAGAGAGATATCTTTGGGCTCCTTGATAAGTATAATTAATATTTGCATGGCCATGCACAAATGAGGTGTCATTTGTATAAGATTAATTATACTTAGAGATCACGAAATAAAGATTGAACTATGCAAGAATGACACTTGCCTAGTCTTGTGTTCAATCTAGATATCGGTTGACAAAAGGAGTTAATATGTGGTATATCAATTTAAGGTTGTGTCGTTTTGACCTTTATACCCTTTTGGGTAATAGTAATGTTTTACTAGAAACCGCTTACTATTTGTATAATAAAACGGGCTTTTAATTATACTGCCAAAGAGTATAAACCTACAGGGTCGCACACCAAAACGAGTTGGATCAAAAACGAATTGAAAACGGGCCAAGTTGGACTTGGGCCTAATTCGTTTGTTGCCTAGGGTTCTCACTAGGGTTCCCCTTTAAAAGGGAACCTTTGTTCTTCTTGACCGTTGACGAAAGTTATGGAGGCTTACGGAATTTTTCAGAACCTTACGGAACGTTATGGAGGCATACGAAATTTTCCAGAACCTTACGGAACGTTATGGAGGCTTACGGAATTTTCCATAACCTTACGGAACGTTATAGAGACTTACAGAATTTTCTAGAACCTTATGGAATTATGGAGAAGAGCCTCTAACCTCTAGAGTATTCTAGAAGGACCTAGATGTAGAACTTTCTAGAATAGCCTTGTTGTAAATAATCTTGATAGATTATTCTAGAGTATTCTAGTTAGAGATATTTGTATAGAAAGTTCTGGAATGTAAATCTAGACCATTGGATTGATTTGATCATGACCGTCCATTAAGGAAGGCCTCCCCTATAAATAGGTGGAGGGTTCATTTGTGTAAGAAGAACCAAAAAACGGCGCTAGTACACCAAGCAAGGATCTGATCTCGTCCGTGTGTGCATACCGTAGAGGCGTCGTATTTTCTACACTAGAACGACAACAACAGAAGGATCTAATCCATCGTGTTCGTTTCACAAACTCGAAATCTCCACAAGGTATGTCTTCTGTCGATTTTATTGGACTGTATAGTTCCTAGGGTTTAATGATTAGTGAAGAAATTTTTGTATGTGATGCATGTTTGCTGCCCTAATTCCCTACATCTCCCTCTCTAGGAAAGTTCTTTACGGTTATATAATTTTCAACTAGGTGCAAAGCATTTTTCGCTTACTCAGCAGTCAACTTTCTTCGGGATTTGCATTACTTTATACGAGCAAAATATTTGATTGAAAAAACGAGGAAATACTTCCTTTAACCATTCCAAACAAACAGGGCAAAAAATGCACAACAATGGGGATTCTTACCTTGCCGATCACCAACCCAGCCATACAGTGTCAATCCAGGATCTGTTACTCCAGCTGAAACTAAATGCATCTCAGCAAATGGTACTGCAAAGTTATTCTCAAAAAGCAAGTCAATGCTGTTAAGTTTTTGGACTGAAAAGATCATGTGCGCTACACGTGGATACTGTAGCGGTAGTAAAACAGTCAAGCCACTATAAGACGTTATCCAATGGAGATTTTGTATTCACGGATATGACATGATAAGGGTCATCATTTACACATTGTCTGTAATACCATCTATTTAGTAAGTCTCAATGGACAATATGTATATAATGTGACACGCTTTATAATATTTTGTGTTTTAATTTTACAAACTCGTTTTTAAAGGAAAAATATATATATTTAGAATACATTCATCAAGCTCTACCTAACAAGTTCTATATTGAAATATTATTTTCGGAAAAAAAAATGAAATATCAAGAAGTAAAAGAAGTAAAGAGAGAAAATATCATAAACACAACCTGACCTCATCCTAAAGTTTGGAAAAACTTACAAAAAGGTCCATAAACTTTTTTATTATTCTTTCTAACCTACTACTTTTTGAAATTTCAAAGGTGGCATACTGGCATGGCGATAACCTCTACCGCTCTACCTGTCCCTACATACCTCCACCACTAGTCAGAGTACACTTTATCTCTATCTTACACTCTCAATTTCTTATTCTTTTAAACATTTTATGTACATATAATATCAAGAATTTCTCTCATTGCACTTATTTATTCGAGTGCTCCCGCGTAAAAAAAATAATAAAATTCTCTGAATTCCTTGTATTTGATCATCATTCAATTATATATGTTTTTATTGTTTGCTTAAAGTTGTCATTCTAATTATTGAGTTAAAACAAAATACAGTCAAAGCTTGGATTTGATTTTTTTTTAGTATCATTTTTGTATTCAATTATTGCCATTGTAGACCATAATGACAATGTTAGTGATGTGCAAGGGTCGAGTGGACTGGAACCAGAACTAAATTGCAAGAGTTGGAATTGAACCGAGTCAACTTGCTTGCTTTTTGGGTTGGTTCGGGTCTATTTCAGTTATGCATGTAATTTTCTTTTTCTTGTTTTACCAAAACTTTCTCGCATATTGAAAGGGGGAAATGGGAAAAAAATTCCAATATTACATAAATATATATATATATATATATATATATATCATATATAATATAATAATAATAATAATATAAAGTAAAATACTCTCTTTTGATGAGAGTATGACTTGTGGCACATAATAAATGTGCTTTAATTTATCTAATTTTTTGTCAATTTTTTAATAGTCTAATATCTCTCATCTAATTTCATTTATCTTATTATATAGTTAATAAAATGAAAACTGCATTGTACACGTGGTACGCTATTAATACGTCTTCATAATTAGCCTCACCTAATTTCTCTCTTTCTCGACAATTGCTTTCTCCATCCCCGTGGTTGAAGGCCCTATATAATCCTTACAATGCTCAATGTTTTCATCTCCATTACTCGCGTTGATAATATTTTTTTTTTGTGAGATTAAAGCGCGAAGAGGCAAGATCGTAAGATTAAACTTGACAGGGATTCAATGCCATTGAAATGGCTTTTAACTTTATATAATAGTAGATTCAAAATTCCTCTCCTATAATTTCATTCTAATTACTCTCTTTCCCCTATCAAAAGGTTTCTAATTACTCTATTTCTCATAGTACACAAAAAGTTATTTTACATTCAAAATTTTAATAAAGATAATAAATATATTAGGTTATGAACAGTGGCGGGCCTATACAGGGGCAAGTGGGGGCAGTTGCCCCAGTTGGCTTTTGAATTTTTTCAATAGATATGGGGTGTTTTTTTAAAAAAATAAAAATATAGGGACTTATGTGCACAAATTTATACATGAGGGTACCTAAGTGTAATAAAAAAAATTAATCAAACCCCACCCACTTGTGCCAGTTGCCTGACAACAGGCTTCATTTAATTTTTTTTTTACTTCCTTTGTTCCTTTCTTTCTCTATTTCTTTCTTTCTTTCTTTCTTTTTCTCTTCCTCTTCCCTCTCTGTGGCTTTCTTTTTTTTTTCTTTTGGGTAATTTTATTTCTATCTGCGAATTTTTGCAATTGATCCATCCTTGATTTATGTTAACATTGAAATAAATTTGTTAAAACTTCCCTATAAAAATTGAGAAGTATATCCACCAATTAATAATCCTTTTAAATGTATTTACTTGTCAAATTAGTTTCCTAATTAGAATATACTTCCTTAATAATATATTTTCTTAATTTGTTAAAATGTATATTGATACAAGTATTATAAATTCATTATTTATCAAAAATATACAATACTATAAAACTAGGCATAATTAATTTATGTTATTACATCATAATACTACCAAATATTTTTTTTCAACAAATGAGTTTTCTATTTTCTTTTTCTTTTTTCTATACAATGAGGGATCTAAATAAATAAAAATAAAGCATAATTGGAACTTAAGAAACTAATTAAGAATTACTGGCCGGAGGAAACAAACATCGTTTCCTTCAATCTCAATCATTTCAAGTTAAAGGAAGAATATTCAATTATAATATTGTTTGGTGACATATATTGAACACGACATTTTCAATAATGTTGATAAGGATGACGTGCTACAATACTTTCAAAATATGAAATCCCGTAGAATTTTATTGTAATTTGTAGACATTAAGTGTTTTAAGACTTTTAGTTGTATTAAGTATTATTATTAATGCGATTATGTTTGTGGTTAAATTTGTTTTCCTCGGTGATTGATGTGCTTTAAATATATTTTTGTTTGTTTTAAATTTTGCCCCCAGTTGGTTAAATTCCTGGGTCCGCCACTGGTTATGAATTATAAAATTAATTGTGTATATTTATGAATAGATTTATGATAATTAATTATTTTGTAACGTAAAATTTTATGAGGCTTTATGGGAATAATTATAGGATTTATGATCGTTAAATGTGCATCGGAATTTTTTCTACTATATAAATAGTCTCAATGATGGAAAAAATTATCGAATAATTGTCGTACTCTCAATTTTTTTTATATATTCTTTGTAATTATCATGAATTTTATGCATATTTTACAAGTTTTTTGGGTAAAGTGATTGGACTGGTTACTATTGTACGTAGTCTTCTAGATGGGCATATAAAAGAGATGAAAAGCTTAAATTTGCATTTTTTTTTCTTTTTTTTTTTTTACAATTTTCAGTACTTACATTTTATGGATTTTATGGTAGTATAAGGAGATGTTTTGATCCAAAATATTTTTTTTTATTTTAGAGTTTTGAACATTCTTACATGTAGGAGGTACCATTAATTCACTTATGTTTGCACGTGAATTTATAATGTATGGTGGTTGCACTAAGTTCACATAATTGTTAGTTGTATATTCTTACATTTTGCCTTTCAAAAGAATTCTTTTTTACAACTTTATTATTATTAGCTTGAGCAAGAGACTAATATACAAAGAAAAATGAGTTAAAGTACAATGTATTTATTTGTTCCATTTGAATGAATTACCAAAGATATGAGTATTGGTAATTAGATTCTTCCTTTTATTTTTTTCACAAAACATATAGCAACGAAAGCGAAATTATACTTACTATTTACATCAAGCCATTATAAATATATTCCATTTCAAAATAGGTTCTTATATTGTAAAACAGATATATAACATTATACATAGGTTACTTTCTAAAATATATATTGCATTTGTCTATGATCTAAATTGTGAGTTTTTTTTTCCCCATACAAGTGGTGAATAAGAGTATGGTGGTTTAAAGGGAATGAGATATGGGTTGGGAAGCTCAAACATTGTACTTTTGAAACATAAAATTGTAAGATATTTTTTAAGGTGTGAATCACATTTCTTTGTTGAGACATAATTAGTGTATTAGAAAATTTTAATTTTTTTCTTAAAATAAGAATCAAACATAAACCAATCACTTTCTATTATTTTCAAAATATTCTCTTTAGATTTTTTCTTTTAATTATTTACCATATTTGTAAATATATATATATATATAAAAATCAATTGCGCATCGCGCAAACTATAAACTAGTATATATATATATATATATTGGTCCTAAAGAGGGCCTGGGCCGAGGCCCTAACAACAGAAACTAGATTAAAAGATTAACTACTTCTAGAGACGGGATATCAAAAGCCACAAAAAACGTAAAATAATATTCAACTCTACCAAAATATTAAAATAAGGAAAACCGCGGTGTCTCATTGGCAACGTTTTACAACATATATGGAGATTTCCAAAAACAACAGTGTATTTATATTCATATAAATTATATATATATATATATATATAATGACCGTTTGGGCATTTTAAGACCCTGGGTAAAATTCAAAATGAGTATTTCTTATAAAAAATATATATTAATTTTTTATAAAAAAAATTTAAATTAATTTTTTTTTTTTTTTTTTTTTGTGTGAACAAGGGAGAAGAGGCGAAGAGTTAAAGTGGACGTTTTCAACGTGCCGTTTGAACTTTAGAAATTGCATTTTTTTTTCATTGGAAAGATGCATTATTAGTTGGGAAGCTTTTTTTAATATATCTCTACATATAATTTTTATTTTTTGCATATATAATACTTATATTATATATACGGGGTGCATTTCAAGTAAGGACCTTAAGTTAAGGTCCTTACTTGAAATTTTCTATATATATACATATATATATATATAAACAAAAAAAAAACAAGATTTGATACCCTTTAAATTTATAGACCCGCGATCACTCTTCCTATCCTGACTCTGTATATATATGTAATTTAGATTGGATAAATTTCGGTTCTGCCGTTCATTTCCCAGAGTTCCTGTTAGATTTAGTTCTTAGTTTGGTTGAGTTTTTTTTAGGATTTGGGCCCATAACCGAACATAAATTTCTTATTCCCCATTTTCCGGAATTAGAACCAACCCACTGAGTGAAAACAAACCAAAACATATGGGTTTTATTCGATTCAATGTATGGGTTTGCTGGTTCCATTGAACGCTAGATGATGTTACAAGTTACATTTACATAATAAAATTTAAAAGCTACCAAAATATTAAGAGAAAGAAAAGCCGTGATGTCATAAAGGTCACGAACTATAAAAAAGATACCAAAAGAGGAGATGTTATTAAAAGTTATACTCCTAATTAATGGGACCCGATAACATGGCAACCTGTTTTCGCCCCCTAATAATGCTTGATTTTATTACCACCTTTGATTCGCTCCTTGAGCACTGAGTAAGGTACATGTTATTCGGTTCTTGAGGGCACAATATAAACCTATATATCGGCCAGGCATATACTCATCCCTCAAGATCCAAGTAACATTTACCTTCGGTTCTCAAGGACCAAATGATAAGTGGAGTGCACATTAGTAGGAGTAAAAATAAAACCACCCTATAATTAGGACTTTAAGGTCGTAGAAAGTAATTTCCAACATTAACGTATTAAACAAAAAACTCAACTCAAGAGTGAAGAGGGTGTGTTGACTTATATGTATAACAATTCAACTTTTAAGGTAAATTAGAGTTACACGAGTACTTCTACCAAGGCACGATGGATTTTGTTTCTAAGTAATTAAAATATAATAAGTAAAATACTTGTTTCCAAGTAATCAAAATATATTAAGTAAAATACAATTATATGTGTGGATCTAGAGAACGCATATAGCCATATAGGAAATTGTTCTTGATGAAAATATGGAGTCATTTGTCATTAGTCACTAGTACATATACAAATTATGGGTGCATTTGAAACGTCATATTATAAATCTGGATAGAATTATTTTATCCCATATAGAACGGATAAAACAACCCCACATAATAATCTCACCTCCTATGTGGGATTGTTTTATCCATCTTCTTGTAAGATTAAGAAGCATTATGTATAACAATTCAACTTTTAAGGTAAATTAGAGTTCGAGTACTTCTACCAAGGCACGATGGATTTTGTTTCTAAGTAATTAAAATATAATAAGTAAAATACTTGTTTCCAAGTAATCAAAATATATTAAGTAAAATACAATTATATGAGTAGATCTAGAGAACGCATATAGCCGTATAGGAAATTGTTCTTGATTAAAATATGGAGTCATTTGTCATTAGTCACTAGTACATATACAAATTATGGGTGCATTTGAAGCGTCAGATTATAAATCCGGATAGAATTATTTTATCCCATATAGAACGGATAAAACAATCCCACATAATAATCCCACCTCCTATGTGGGATTGTTTTATCCATCTTCTTGTAAGATTAAGAAGCATCTATAGGATAAATAATCTACTCTGGTATCTAATCTTGACTAACAACAAACCTAGAATGGGATTATTTTATCCCGAAGAAAAAATTTACTAGGCTTAGAAAAGCCAAAGCCCAATGCCATATTCCTCTCGAGCTCAGCAAGAGAGAATGAGCACGCCTTCAGTACTGTACAAAACCACAACGCACCTTCCGTTCTTTATCTCTGCAACCATTCAAACAAACCTAATTAACTATTAACACGAGATGAGAGAGATTTATCGTCTTTGACAAAAAATAGAAATAGAAATATACAAGTTCAGAGGATTTGGTTTCAGAATTCTAAATAAAGGTCGAGACAAACACACCTTCATCCGCGATGTCTCATAATGACATCCGATATATATCGATGACAACATCAGGAAAAATAGCTCTTTTGAGCTTGCGACACAGGAAGTACGCCCTTGTGCTCAACTCTAGCCGTGACAAATCTCTGCCAACGACTTCATTCCAGTGAAATGTCTTATTGTAGTTGTCATCAGACACACTACTCCGTCATCTTCTTCCTTGTACACGATCTTGATACCACACTCCTTTACCTCAAACATTTCACTCAAAAATAAAGAAACGACAATTTTGTCCCCACCTTCTACTTTGTTCCGAAAATTCCACTGGCTTAACCATGTCATCTCTTCATCTTCCCCGGACAGCCATAGTACATAGGCAGTATACCCATGAGAGATCCTTTGTCCTATTATTGATTTTAATGGCAAATGGATAATGTGTGACGCCGCGACCACTGAACGCATACACGGAACAAATGATCAAGTGTTGAACTCTAAATTTAGGAACCAAAGACACAGTAAATGGCATTGACGACCCCTTCTTCCTCTCACTGAAACAACTTGGGATCTCACCACCCGGGATAAATGTGCTGAATATACCAAACTCGTAACTTCCCTGCACCAATTCACTCATAATTTTAATATTTAATTCTTAATCAATTACAAGTGAGAGAGAGAGAGAGAGAGCATGAGCACGATTCACCTTAAGCTTTTCGATCGATTTAATGTCAATACCCCAATTCTTGATTATCCTTCCATCAACTTCTCCTACTGGTTCTCTCTTTAGAATGCCGTCAACTTCAACCAATCTATCGCAATCGAAACTATAGGTTTCTTCCAACTGATACGGAGTTGATTGAAATGTTATTTTTCTAAATGAGTCACACCACTCCAAATTCAAGCTCCGTAAATTACTTGGCAAACCTAAAATTGAATTGAGAGACCTACAATGATGTAACGAGAGCAAGTGAAGGCTACCAAGGCTTTTAATGCAATCTGGCAAGCTACAAAACAAATTATAGCTTAAATCCAAATATTTAAGCCCCGATAGATTACTAAATGCAGAAGGCAACGAATCATCGGATAGATTGCACCATGCAAGACTTAAGTTTCTTAAGGAGTGTGGTAAGGAAGCCCATAAAATTTCTGAACCTCGACCTAGCTGTGGCACCCATGGCAGTAAAAGTGAGGTACACCACCGTCTGCCCTGCCCATTGGCAGTGCTTGTTGCGCTTATGTCAAGTCCACCAGCAAATAGAGCGGAGCAACCAGAGATTATAAGTGCCTCAAGAGATCCCAGCTTGTACATGTTCCTTGGAAGTTTCCTTAAATTTTTGCAATCTGTTAGATCAAGTAAATCGAGCTCCTCGAGGAATTCAATGGATTCACAAATCTCAATCAATCTTACACAACCTTTGAGAATTAGTCTTTCAAGATTTGGAACTCCTAAAAAGTTAGGAGTTTTCGCTAGCCTTTCAGAATAGCTCAGATTAAGGAACTTCAGTGATCCAAGAAACTGTTAAAAAGGAACAACGATATGTAGTAAGTTCGAAACATGTATATCGAGCACTAATTAGAAAAGTAGCTATAAAGAAAGAAAGAAAGAAAGAAAGAAAAATTTAATACCTTTGGGCCTGCCCAAACTTCTTCCAATTTGCTATGACGCAAATCAAGAGCAACCAAATTCTCCAAAGATAACTCAATGGGCATATATTTTGAAGGAAATCCATGCCAACACAACCATATCAAAGTTTTAGGAAAATTGTCGTACCGACCATCTAGCTGTGTATAATTGAGTTTCAATAGTCTTAACCTTTCCATCTTCTCAAATGCATCAGTTCTCAGGTCTAAACCTTCATTTCTTAAAGCAGGGCTTATTTCTTGTCCTAAGAGAAAGCAACTAAAACAATTAAAGAAAGAACTTATCGATATCAAGGGTGAGGCCTTATTAAGGGATTCGTCATATCTAAGTTTTCTTGCAATGTTATCATCATTCTTCGTCCTGCGCATGTCAAGGGTGAGGCCCTCAATTATTCTTGTGCCCTAATAACATGACAAAGAGCATACAAATTTGATTAGTGATGGTCATATATGCATAATACACAAATAATACATAGACATGAAAAGTATATGTATATGTTTCTGACCTTCTTAAATCTCAATACACTATAGGAATCCTCTTGACGCCATAAGCGACTACGCTCCCCAGGTTCATCATCCGATTCTTGTTGAACAATGTTTCTTCCCATGTCTCGAATTAATTGATGCATCATCAACTTATTACGAGAATCAATTGCTAAGAGAGAGCGATCAATGAGATTTTGAATTCTAACATCTGCATGAGTATCGGTACTGTCTAGTACTTTGATTGTGTAATCCTTGTCTTCTCCGACAAAGAAACAAGCTATATCAAGGAATAACCTTTTGTCATGGTATTCTTCTAAACAATCATAACTTATTTTCAGTTTATTGAGGATTTCACTGGGTGGAATTGCTTGCAATTTCTTCACTTCACTGGCCCATTGAGGTACAGTCCTTCCAGATAAAGAAGCACCTAAAACATGAAGAGCTAATGGTAGGCCTCCGCAAATTTGTACTATGCTTTCTGTGTGCTCTGCGTAACCTTCAATAGTACAGTCTTTTCCAAATGCATAGAAACCAAAGAGCTTAACCGACTCGTCATGGCCTAGTTCCTCAACCTTAAAAATTTGATCATAAGGCTTTAGCAGTCTCTCATTTCTTGTAGTTATGATGATTTTACTCCCCGGATGAAATGAACCTTCCGTGCCACGCAAGACATCTAATTGGTTTCTTTGATCCACATCATCAAGAACAAGAAGAACCCTTTTGCATGAAACGGCTTCCTTGATCTTAATGATTCCTTCATGAGTATTGTATATCTTTCTGTGCTTCTTATTTAAGATACTTGAAAGAAGTTGTCTTTGTAACCCAACCAAACCGTCAAGTTTTCTAGACATCTCTCTTATATCTGCGAGAAAGCAACTAGCATCAAAACTTTCATAGTTCACATCATAGAAAAATTTGGCAATAGTTGTCTTCCCAATTCCCCCCATCCCGCAAATTCCGAGGAAGCTAACTTTGGAAGAGTCATCTTGCAACCACTTATTAATATTTTCTGCTCGAGAATGCATCCCAATTAAGATTGGAGCAACAAACAAGGGTGTACGCCTCAATTTAGCTTCAATTATTTTTATAATTTCCTTGATAAACTCTGCTTCATGCCTACACAAATTGCGAGCGAACTAGATAAGCAAGCACGTCCACTAAATATGTCATAGGAATAACAGTTAAAACTCTCATAACACACTTTTACTAAGAGTACGTGAACAAAATCAGATTCAAACCAGTAAATAAAGGAAAAATCGTAACACTTGCATACCATTTTATTTTATTTTTTTTGTACATTTATGCCATTGATTGACTTCCTAGTTTTCTCATCTTTCGTTTTGTGTCCCTTCTTATTTGAAATTGTCAAATACTCAAGGTACTAAGAACCCTTATTTTCCATAAGAGATTTAAGATAAGCCAAGAAATAGATGGGTGAAGCTGAGAAAAATTCTTTGGTGGTGTTGGGTGGGTGGGTGGGAGGATGGAGGGGGTGGTGGTATTATATTTGTTATTGCACTTATAAGACAGTTTCTTCAATAAAAACCATTCCTATATTCTGTAAATAGAGAACCTAAGAAAGGGAAAAACATGCCAAGCCCCACCCTCTTAGAAGCCAAAGAAATCAGAGGTTGCAGGCTCAAAAATGACAAAACGAGTTTTAATAATTAACAATTGGGTATTTATCAGCTGCAGAAGCAAGTCTTCCGAGAAGGGCTCGAGGGCAGTGAAATTGCAGGCTCAAGCCCAACTGAATATAGAATTCAGATAAAACACCAAACTCAATTAAACATAAGATATATTATTTTTTAAAAAGACTTGGGTTCCATTTGATTAGAGTTTTTGAATGTTTAATTTCAAATTTGCTGTTAAGTAGAGTTTTGTAAAACTGTTTTTTAATTCGATTTGTGTATGGTACACTATTTTAAAAAATTTAAAAATATATATATATATATATTATCTTTTTTGTTTTTTATTTCTTAAAGTTTTTCTAAAGTGTAAAGGGAAAAATAAAAAAAAGTTTCTTTTTACTTGAATGAAGATTATAAAATGGGTGAACCAAACAAGATTTTTTGAAAAAAAACACCCAAGAATATTTGTTAAAAACCCAACCAAACAACTTACCGGTTAGCTTGGTTTTTTAATTCCATCCCAGCCAAATCCACAACTTCTTTAAGTGCTGCCCTCCATCCATTCACCTTTTCCATTAATTCCAACTCCCCTTTGTACCTATCAAACGCTTCTCCTATCGTCCCAGTTTGCTTCCGAACCTCGGACGGACTCACATCATAAAAGATAGGCAAAACTACATGCCTAGAATTAATCTTCCTGCATTCTAATATCATCACAAGTTCATCGAGGCACCATCTGGAAATTGCATAGTTTTCGGAGAAGACGATGAGCGAGATTCTCGACTCTTTGATTGCCTTCTCCAATTCTGGCTTAAGACATTTCCCCCTCTCGATCTCATTGTAGTCTCTAAACATACGAATACCTTTATCCACCAAAGCAGTATAGAGGTGATCAGTAAAGTTTGTACGCGTGTCCTCCCCCCTAAAGCTCAAGAATACGTCGTAAGTACACAATGATCTACAAGTGGAAGATGAGGAGGATGAGGAGGAGGGTTCTTGGGCTCTCACAACAGCCATTTGAACATTGATCTTCCTTTTCACTTCAGGCCCTTAAATAAATAGAATTGGGACACCATACTTTTTAATGGGAGTCAATCAAAGCCTTCCACGATTGTTGAGCCATATACTTGTCTTAATTTGTTTGGAGGCCATTGTCAAAATCTCACCCTTTTGTTAGACTAGAATCTTAATCTATTGCCTGCTAATAAGTGACTTTTGGTTTAGTGTTACTTATTCTTTCGTGGACCCCAATTTTGGTAAGAAGTTATCACAGACTCTGAAGCAACTTCACCCTTTTTCCAGATTACAATCAAGTCATTTCTTGCTTTCAACTAAAATTGACTTGACTTTAGACCCGGAGCCAATTTCTCCCTTTTGCCAGATTACAGTCTTGTTCATTTATTGCATTAAGTCAAATTGGGAATTGATAATTACCATCTTGTGATTATTAGTTAATTAAAAATAAATGACTTTAATAATTGGGATGTGTCATTGCTGGGATTCAAGCCTAGATTCTACGCCCACAGCGTGGAATTCCCACCACTTAACTACAGCCATAAGGTATACTACAAGAAATGGCTTAGTTGTTAGTCTCAAGCAAATGTACAAAACACACACACGCACAAGCACAAAAAAGACTAATTGAAATCTTGATTTACTTGTACTTTAGAATGCCAAAGCCCAATTGCAGTGCGCCTTTCTTCTCGAGCTCTAGTGCTAATTTATATACTCTCTTTCATTTGTTATTTTGTTCCAGTTTTAATTGCCTTTTTCTTTTTGTGGTAATGCTAATCGATACAAGTGTTAACATCAAGTAAAGGAAATATTTTTTGTTGAGCAGTGCTACTCTCACCATATGTTCCCACAACACATTCACATACAACTGTTTATCAAGAATTCTACATATGAAACTCTTCTAATTGTATTATCACTTGGCAAAAAATATTAGGTAAAATCAAATTAAGTACAATACAAGAAGAACATAGCTTCAGCACGAAGTAATGCTAAATCTCAAAACTGTAATCTGCTTTCCCAAATTCATAAAATCCCTGAAGTAATCTTTTTAGGACTTGAAGTAAAGCTAATGATTTGGAAATACATAAAAGACCCAGATTTCCATTCAAATGTAAATGTTGAAGCACGAATTTCGTTCACAGCCCCTAGAGGTGGCAAAATGGGTGGATCTGGGGCAGGTTCTAAAGAGCTGGCTTCTTAACGGGTCTAACCCTACCCAAACTATTAAATTACTGGCCCTAAACAGGTTGCCTTTTGAAAGGGTTGACTTTTAAAGTTATTCTCCCCTCACAAAAGTTATTCGTAACTTCAGCACTCTCTTGCTCAATATCTCCTATGTACACGAGTTATTTGTACCTATGGCATAGGCCTTGTTAGTGATTATCAATTATGCGTCTATGAAATTACCAACCCTTATTTACCAAAAAAGTACTCATGCTTATAACACTACCTAATGCCTATCTGCGTGAAAAAATACGTGCCAGTGACACTACATACCCAAGTATGAACGGCTTCTTAATTACCCAAATCTGAAGACATGCAAATTGAGCTATATATATATGTAATGTATCCTATATAGTGGCTCATAACCCTAACATAAGAATGAAACTAACATTTATTTATTTATTTATTTACAACTAGAAGTAAATTTATACCTCATGCATCATATATGAATATATATATATATGTCTAAAAAATCTAATCGAATATGGCCCTGAATTCAACAATTTAGAGAAACAGACACTTGAATAAAATGTGAAGGGAATAAATACTTGTGTGTTTGATACCAATCAAATAATCAAATGATAATTTTGAAAATAACTCAGTTTTTTATTTATTTTTTTACTTTTTTTGAAGTTCCTAAAAGCAAAGTGCAGATAGGATTGCTTCATTAGGTGTTTAACATTTCTAAATCACATACATGTGATCACCTACTGGGATCACTTGGCAATTTTTTATGGTTAATGTGGATAAAGGAAACTTGAATCAGCGTAAATAGCTTTACTTGGCTACCACTGGCGATATATTCAAGTACAAGGAAGAAACACACAGATGATAGGCTACTGGCATTTTTTTTTCCCTAATTATCATTTATTAGCACCAGCAAGTAGATTATATATGCGTCAAATTATCTTTTTTATTTTCTTCAAGCTCTCAAAAGAGATACCGTTCCTCCAAAACGAAATCAGAGGCAAGATGCATGATATACTTACGAGGGCGAAAAAATTCATAGAGCATAAGCACCTTCTGGCAACGCACATTCCACTGCTGCAGTGCTGCATATCTACCACCATTCACGCTAACAGAAACAGTTACATTAGAGGATTTTTTTTTTATTTTGTTCTACTTAGATAAAAAAAAATTGTATCATAAAGGATGTTTTCTAAAATTGTGAAACTTCCGAATCAAATTTGATGCTTGTTGCAGAGTGCTTAACAATAGACAAACATACCTTCAAAATCTACGACATCCCAAAATGTGTTCCAGTACGAATCGAATTGCCCACAGTTGTGCCTCTCATTGTAGAGACGATAATTGAGGAAGTACAACCCTGTAGTCAATTATGAGTTAGATGATTCCCCACTAATGACATTGTTTCTGAGAAAATACGTTGTTGCTCTAGTCATCATTCTCTATTAACCCCACTGAAATGGACAGCTGAGTGCCCCATAAAGATACAGTAGTTAGATAAGACCGGTCCTAAGTAAACTTAGATACTATAGTCTTGCATATACCATGGAAGTAAAATAACTACGACAATGGATTTTGCCTCCCCAAGACAAAGCTCTTCATGGTTCCATACCCTCGCAAAAGTAAATTGATTTTGGGTAACTAATGCTTGTCTCATCTAACAAAATAATTCAATAGCCTCAAATCACCAGTTATTTTGAGAATACCACGCAATCATGAAACTCCAAGGAATTGCATCTTTCTTAGGAATCTCTTCAAATATGTGCCGATCATATATCCTCTATGACTCCAGATCACTTTGTTACAAATAGAGCAGCACAAAACTTACATAAGGATCGATTTCATAACGAGTCTTCAAAGCACACCCATGAACACTCTCCCCAAAATTGAGACAAGCCTTAAACAAACTTGCAAAGTGTTAAGTGTTTGGCCAAAACCCAGTATCTGCATTTGAGAAAAAAAGTTCTAATGCAACCTCGAAATAATCATTTTCAGGATAGCAACGACCATCCCCGTCGAAGAGACCATGTCCTCAGAATTAATTCTGACGAATGCCCCCGTAGCCATGTCAACCAACCCACCAACAGAAATTGCATCAATAATAGTAGTGCCAACAAACACAATTGAAGAATGACCAAGTCTAAAAATGCGCATGAATGCTCCAACCCAACTAAGCCCATCCCATATTAACAGATTTGATCATACTTATTCATTTATTTATTTTTATTCAGTTTTTTTCATGGACCCAACGTGATTTATTACTTCAATTATAATATTGATAACTATAGAAAAAAATGTTTAGCAAAAACAACGTGATATTATCTTCAATTATTTTTATAATTAATTATGAAGCTTTCGGAAGTATTCAGATAATTGTACAATGAAATATTTAACAAGGCCATGATTTATCTTTATTACATATCTACTGATATATGTCACAATCAGTCCCATTAATTTTAAAATTTCTTTGGAGAATACACACCCACTGCCCCAGATATGCCCGGTTGCTATCCCTACAAAAGACTAAGGTGCTGCCCCTGCGTGTACTCCATGAAATTGAGGCTATCCTATCTGTAAGATTGGAAGAAAGGAAGAGAAAATGGCAGCCATCATTTTCTTCTACATGACAAAAACTTTTCCTTTGCCATTATTGTTTTCTTGTTGACTAAACCCATTTGCTTTCTCACTAAGAAGAAAAACCCTACAGCCATCAGCCCCACGAAATTACCAATTAATTTCATCTTTATACAATACTTCAAAACTTCCCATTTGGCTTTTCCTATGATGGAAGACTTAATTGACTTTTTTTTTATTTTTTTTTTTGCCTTTTATACATTCCTCACAATCTGTCCTTCCAATTAATGCATACATATATTTATATATATATACTAGGTTGTAACCCGTGCCAAAATCACTAGCAACCATTCAAAAAACATCAAAAATCTCAGATACACAATCCCTTATACATTTTCAAGATTCAAAAACTATCTGCCCCCTTATTATATATATAATATATACTACGTATTGTGTCGATGAAATTGATTATCATTTTTTTTGTTTATTTGGCTGATGGTATCAGTTAAATGCTACTTTCGAGGTTAATTTAGCATTTTCTTTTTTTTTATATATTAAAAAAAAAGAAGGGGAATTCCAAAAAATGACATAATAATTTTGTTCATATTACATTATTACACAAACTCAAGTAAAGACTAAAGAGAATATAGGGCAGAGGCAAAAAATTCAGTTTGTGCAAAATAATTAACTAAACCAAATCATTTAGTTTGTGCAAAATAATTAATTAAACCAAATCATTTAGTTTGTGCAAGGTAAATCAACTTCCTTCCTCGAATCATTCCAAGTTGGAAAAATAAAGCTGAAAACTCACAAGTTCCGAGTACCCATTACCAATTCGATAAATTGCCAAAGAAAAGAAAAGACCAGAACAAATGATAAAAGAGTAAGTATTGGTACCTCGAGAGTTATAATAAGAAGAAGCAGTGGAGTGTCGGTGGTTAGGCTTACAGAAAAGGGTGAAGAAGTATGGAGGAGGAGGATGCTGAGGGTTGTGATGAAGGAGTCTGAGTTTAAAGGAGGAGAGAGAAGAAGTAGCTGCTGCAAAAGGTGAAGACCTACTCCTCCTGTTGCTGCAGCATTGCTGCATTTGCCATACAAAGAGGAGGAATTTACAGAGCATTGGGTTGGTAATTAATTACATATCTACTCATATATGTCACTAGCAGTCCCATTAATTTCAAATTTTCTTTGGAGAATGCAAGACTTAGGTGCTGCCCCTGCGTGTACTCCATGAAATTGAGGCTATCCTATCTGTAAGATTGGAAAAAAGGAAGAGAAAATGGCAGCCATCATTTTCTTGTACATGACAAAAACTTTTCCTTTGGCGCTATTGTTTCCTTGTTGACTAAGCCCATTTGCATTCTCACAAAGAGGAAAAACCCAACAGCCATCAGCACCACGAAATTACCAATTAATTTCATCTTTAAACAATACTTGAAAACTTCCCATTTGGCTTTTCCTATGATGGAAGACTTCATTGACTATTTTTTTTTTTTTTGCCTTTTATACATTCCTCAATCTTTCCTTCCAATTAATGCATGCATACATATATATATATATATATACACTAGGTTGTAACCCGTGCCAAAAGCACTATCAACCATTCAAAAAATCTCAGATACACAATTCCTTATCCCTTATATGTTTTCATGATTCAAAAACTTTTTACCCCCTTATTGTATATTATAATATAATAAGTATTGTGTCGGTGAAATTGATTATGGGTTTTTTTTAATTGTCTTTTTTTTGAAATTGTCTGATGGTATCAGTTAAATGCTACTTTTGTGGTTAATTTAACATTATTTTTTTTGCAAAGAAAAAATGGGATTCCAACAAATGACATAATAATTTTGTTCATATTACACCACCTCAGTAAAGAATAAAGAGAATAATAGGGCAGAGGCAAACAATTCAGTTTGTGCAAAATAATTAATTAAACCAAACCATTTAGTTTGTGCAAGGTAAATCAACTTCCTTCCTCGAATCATTCCAAGTCGGAAAAATTAAGCTGAAAACACAGAAGTTCCAAGTACCCATTACCTGTTCGATAAATTGCCAAAGAAAAGAAAAGAACAGAACAAATGATAAAAGAGTAAGCATTGGTACCTCGAGAGTCATAATAAGAAGCAGCAGTGGAATGTCGGTTGTTAGGGTTACGGAAAAGGGTGAAGAAGTATGGAGGAGGAGGAAGCTGAGGGTTGTGATGGAGGAGTTTGAGTTTAAAGGAGGAGAGAGAAGAAGTAGCGGCTGCAAAAGGTGAAGACCCACTCCTCCTGCTGCTGCATTGCTGCATTTGCCATAGAAAGCGGAGGAATTTACAGAGCACAAGAAACATTAAAAAATTACTGACAGGTAGGTAATTATTATTTACAAAAACAATTGTGCATTTACTAAATAATTACAAAACAGTACTAGAAAGGTAATACAATATCTGAGCAATATTGCCCTTATTTATAAATTTTATCGCCGGTTTTTATCGAGTATATTATATGAATTATATTTTTATAAAATATAATAAAAATATAAGATATTTAATACATCTTGTAAAAATAAGTTGTAAGATTAATAAGTAAAAGAAATATTTTTTATATTATTCTTACCCCTTTTTGATCTTATTCACGCTTAGTGTATTGCTATTCATTAATCCACTTTATTTAAGAAATGACCAGTTTATTAATTTTTTGTACCGATTGTAATTGTACACAATAAAACTAATGTGATACTAAATTGAATTAAATTGGCATTTAACTGGACAAAATATTAAACAAAAATGGCACATGTAAATCAATTTATAAATTTTTTGTACCTGTTGTAATTGTACACAATAAAACTAATATGATATTAAATTGAATTAAATTGGTATTTAACTAGACAAAATATTAAACAAAAAATGCACATGTAAATCAATTTATCAAACATACACAAAGGTCCATAACACTTTTTTATTACTTGTTCTACCCTTCTACTTCTTGAAATTTCAAGAGGGGGGCGATGCCCTCTATGGTCCCTAGAAACCTCCGCCACTAGTTGCAATACACATTTTTAGCCTGTCTCAATTTAACTTTCACTTATGTCTTTATTGTAACTTTGTACTTTTTTTATCAAATAATCTTTATCTCTATCTTATACTCTCAATTTCTTATTCTTTTAAACATTTTGTGTACATGTAATATCAAAAATTTCTCTCACTACACTTATTTATCCGATTACCCTATATTAAAAAAAATAAATCTCTGAATCCGCTCCTTGGATGTCACAACGCCTTATATTTGATCATCACTCAATTATATATGTTTCTATTGTTTGCATAAAGTTTTCTTTCCAAGTATTGATTCAAAAACAAAATACAGTCAAAGCTTGGATTTTTATTTTTATTTTATTATCATTTTTATAGTCAATTATTTCCATTGTAGACCATAATGACAATGGTAGTGATGTGCATGGGTTAGGTTGACTGGAACCAGAGGTCCAAAACTAAACTGCCATAGTTGAAACCACCGAGTCAACTTGCTTGCTTTTTGGGTTGGTTCGGGTCTATTTCAGTTCTTCGCCTAATTTTCTTTTTCTTATTTTACCAAAACTTTCTCACATATTGAAAGGGGGGAATGGGAAAAAAAATCCAATATTACATATATAATCAACCAATTAGCCACAATAATATTTAACTCTACCAAAATATTAAGAGAAGGGAGCTACGGTGTCTCGTTGGCAATGTTTTACAACATATTTAGAGATTTATAAAAAATGAGTGTATTTATATTCATATAAATTATATATATATGCAGTGACCGCCTCGGCATTTTAAGACCTTGAGTAAAATTCAAAAGGAGTCTTTCTTATTATAAATAAATATATTTTTTTGTATTAAAAAAATTAAATTAATTTTATTTCAACACTATTTTCATGTTTGAATAAATTTCATAAAACTTAAATTCTCAATTGCAAAGAACCCTACAAAAAAACACTACAATTCAGTTGATGAAAGAAAAACATTGGTGCCCCTCTTCTTGTATAGCATGGAAATTTTATTTTTTTGGTGAATAACAGGAAGAAAAAACAAGACGACCAGAACACAAGATCTAACACACAAGAACAAACAATACACTAGAAACAAAAACAATAGGGCAGCTTTTGATAGCAATTTGATTATGATTAATAGGATGATTATTAAATTGAAATTCGTTCCTCCCTTTCCATATATTCCAAACCATAGTCACGAATAAAGTACTCCAATCAAGTTGTGAGTGAGCATCTTTCCCTTGATGTTTAAGGTTATTCAAGATGTTAAATAACTTTCTGACGTGAGTAATGAGCTAATTTACATGTAAAACCAATTTTGAAAAGAAATATATATATATATATACGTACTTGATTTCCAAAACCAATCAAAGAATCGGAAAAGAGTTTTTTTTTTTTTTTTGAACAAGGGACAAGAGGGAAGAGTTGCAGAAGATTCGGAGAAGAGCTTTTTTTAAACAAAGGAGAAGAGGCGAAGAGTTAAAGTGGACGTTTTCAACATGCGGTTTGAACTTTAGAAATTGCGTTTTTTTTCATCGGAATTAAAGATGCATTATTAGTTGGGAAGTTTTTTTTAATATATCTCTATATATAATTTTTTATTTTTTTTGCATATATAATACTTATATTATATATATATACACACACAGAGCATTTTTTGTAAGGATCGGTCCTTACGGATTGGACTCTTTTACGACACTTTTGTGTGTTAAAATCACTTTGAGTGCGTTTAGTGCACCGGATAATGAGTTATGATAAGATAGGATAAAGGCCGGATAGGATAAGAGTCAGAATTAGTTGGATAAGAATTATGTAGAATATGATAACAAAGGAATTAGTTGGATAAGGATTAAGTGAGATCGAACAGGATAAAGATTAGTCGGATAAAGATTTAATAAACTTTGCATTTGATAGAGTTCCGGATTATAAGTTCAGATACTATATAATACAACTTTTATTTCTTTTAAAAATATATGCAATTTTAATTGTTATGCACAAATTTTTTTAACTAATGCGATTTTTCTATTTATAAATAAGTTTCGCAAAAAACTTTTTCGAGAGAAAAGTTCTTTATCATGTACAATATTTACGAACTATGCATTAAGTACAATTTAAAATTCTAATGTTACCATTTTTTCTAAAATTAAAATTTATTATAAATATCTTCATTTAATAAAAATAAATAAAAATACCATATTATAAAAGAAATGAATTTTATTAGTTGATTTACTGTGATTTTGGGTGGTTGAAAATTTTCATTAATAAATTTGATTATCTAAAAGGTGTAAAGAAAAAGATTAATTAAAAATTAATTTTTATATTCATTTTGTTATTCAGCAATCATGGGATAAAATAATACCACTTATAGGGGTGGTATATATTTATCCGGTTCTAAAAGGATAAAATGATAATTAATCCCAAATGTAATCTAGTCCCGTGTTGCCCCAAATGTGGAATAGGATTAAAATATCATATCCAGCCTTGCGCCAAACACATGATAAAATTTATTTATCCTATCCTTTCCGATAATAAACATCATATAGGATTAATTAATCATATATTGCTTCTAATCTCGTGCGACAAACACACCCCAAGAGTCGGAACCGAACCGAGTCAACTTCCTTGCTTTTTGGTTGGTTCGGGTCTATTTCAATTCTTCACCTAATTTTCTTTTTCTTGTTTTACCAAAACTTTTTCACATATCGAAAGGGGGAAATGCGAAAAAAAAATCCAATATTACAAAAATCTAATATTAAATATATAGTCAACCAATTAGCCACAAAAAACATAAAATAATATTTAACTCCACCAAAATATTAAGAGAAGGGAGCCATGGCGTCTCATTGGCAACGTTTTACAACATATATAGAGATTTCTTAAAAATAAGTGTATTTATATTCATATAAATTATATATATACAATGACTATCTGGGGCATTTTAAGACACTGGATAAAATTCAAAAGGAGTCTTTCTTATAAATAAATATATTTAAATTAATTTTTTTATATTAAAAAAATTATTAATTTTATTTCAACACTATTTTCATGTTCAATAAGTGTTGGTACCTATTGAACTTGAATAAATTTCATAAAACTTAAATTTTAATTGCAAAGAACCCTGCAAAATACACTGCAATTCAATTGATAAAAGAAAAAATATTTGTGACCCTCTTGTTGTATAGCATGGAAAATTCAAGATTCAAGATATCTAATAACTTTATGATGTGAGGAATGAGCTATTTACATGTAAAACCAATTTTGTAAAGAAATATATATATATATATATATACACACTTGATTTCCAAAGCCAATCAAAGAATTGGAAAAAAAAAAAATGTTTGTGAACAAGGGAGAAGAGGCGAAGAGCTAAAGAAGATCCGGAGAAGAGCTTTTTTTCATAAAAAAAAAAAAAAAAAAAAACAGAGAAGAGGGGAAGAGTTAAAGTGGATGTTTTCAACATGCTCTTTGAACTTTAGAAATTGCATTTTTTTCATTGGAAAGATGCATTATTAGTTAGGAATTTTTTTTACTATAACTCTATATATAATTTTATTTTTGCATATAATAGTATAATACTTATAGGGAAATGATATTAGCACTTTGCAATTGTCCTAAGGCACTCAAAAATTATTTTCAGTGACACTTATATAGATCTTTTGGAACACTTTTTATGTCACTAAAATTAATTTTGGAGTGCCTTAGTAGAAATGTGGAGTGCTAATATCATTTCCCTACTTATATATATATACAAAAAAACAAAATTTGATGCCTTCTAAATTTATGAACCCTAACGGTCACTCTTCTTATTCTGGCTCTATATATATATAATTTAGATTGGATAAATTTTGGTTATGTTGTTCATTTCCCAGGGTTCCAGTTAGGTTTAGTTCTTAGTTTCGTTGAGATTTTTTAGGGTTTGAACCCATAACCAAATATAAATTTTTGGTTCCGCATTTTCCAGAATTAGAACCAACCCATTGAGTGAAAACAAACCAAAACGTATATGGGTTTATCAGCTCCATTGAACACTAGACGATGTTACGAGTTACATTTACATAATAATATTTAAAATCTACTTTTTAAAATATTAAGAGAAAGGGAAGCCGCAGTGTTATAGAGGTCACGAACTATTAGGTTGGCTATGGCAAAAAATGGCAAAAAAAAAAATGCCAAAGGAGATGTTATTGAAATTGATACTCTTAATTAATGAGAGACCCAATAACATGGCAACCTACCTAACATTAATAATAATTTGTAGACGACTTTTATAATTAGGACTTTATGGTTGTAAAAAATAATTTCCAACATTAACTTATTAAAGATCTTATAGAATTGATCTAGTGGTTCACTAGATTCTTATGAAAAATAATTTATTTAACGAGAAAAGTCGTGTTTGAAAAAATACAAGAAAAGAAGAGAAATGGAAAAAAAAATAATTAAAACTCTCCTCAAATCATTCTATCCGAATTGGAGAGAAAAGAGTTTTTTTAATAAAAACGTATTGTCTTGACAATTTTATCCTTAAAATACATAACTAATATTTAACAGATGACATTTTCTCTCTTCTTTTTTTCAACTCACAAACACAAAGGAGAGATTATAATGTTCTTTTCCTTCTTAAACTTCCAAACAAAAAAGACAAAATTATTTTTTCTCCCTCCCTTTTCTTTCCCTCCGGATTGATATTCTCTCTTCCTTTCCTTTATCTCCTAAACTTCCAAACTGAACATTAAAGTAAATTAGAGTTACGCGAGTACTTCTACCAAGGTAACTGACACAATGGATTTTGTTTAATCAAGTAAATTACAATTATATGAGTAGATCAAGAGGACGCATATATATTGCTAAATGTAATAGATGAAAATATGCAATTACAAATGACATACCTACTCATTAGTCAATAATACATATACAAATTATGGGTACGTTTGAAGCATCATGTTACAAGCCCTGACATAATTGTTTTTGTCCCATACAAAACGGAAAAAATAACCCCACCTCGTAAGCGGTGTTGTTTTATCCATCTTCAGGTAAAATAAGAAGCATCTGTAGTATAAATAATCGTCCACTCTTGTATCTAATCCTGACTAACATCAAATGTGGAGCATGATTATTTTATCCTATTGAAAGATAAAATTTACTAGGATTAGAAATGCCAACGCCATATTCTTCTCGAGCACAGGAAGAGAGAATGAGCACACCTTCAGTACTGTACAAAACCACAACGCAACTTCCGTTCTTTTATCTCTGCAACCATTCAAACAAATCAAAGTAACACGAAATGAGAGATATTTATCATCTTTGAAAAAGAAAATAGTAATACACAAGTTCAGAGGATTTGGTTTCGGAATTCTAAATAAAGGTCAAGACAAACAGGCCTTATCCGCGATGTCTCATAATGTAATCCGATACAAATCCATGACAACATCAGGATAAATAACTCTTTTGAGTTTGCGACACAGGAAGTACGCCCTTGAGCTCAGCTGTAACCGTGACAAATCTCTGCCAACGACTTCATTCCAGTGAAAATATGTCTTACTATTGTTTTCAACGGACACTACTTCATTATCTTCTTCTTTGTACACAATCTTGATACCACACTCCTTTACCTCAAACATTTCACTCAAAAATACGGAAACAACAATTTCGTCCCCACCTTCTAGCTGATTCCCAAAATCCCACTGGCTTAACCACGTCATCTCTTCATCTTCCTCCGGACAGCCATAGTACATAGGGCAGTATACCCAGGTGAGATCCTTTGTCCTATTATTGATTTTAATGGCAAATGGATAATGTGCGATGCCGCTGCCACTGAATGCATACACAGAACAAATGCTCAAGTATTGAACTCTACATTTAGGAACCGAAGGCACAGTAAATGGCATTGATGACCCCTTCTTCCTCTCACTGAAACAACTTGGGATCTCTCCACCCGGGATAAATGTGCTGACTATACCAAACTCGTAACTTCCCTGCACCAATTCAATCATAATTTTAATATTTAATTCTTTATCAATTACAAGAGAGAAATAGACAGATAGATAGATATATATATATAGAGAGAGAGAGCATGAGCACGCTTCACCTTGAGCTTTTCGATCGATTTAATGTCAATACCCCAATTCTTGATTATCCTTCCATCAACTTCTCCTACTGGCTCTCTCTTTAGAATGCCGTCTACTTCAACCAATTTATCAGGATCAAAACTATAGGTTTCTTCCAACTGATATGGAGTTGATTGAAAAGTTATTTTTCTTAATGAGTCACACCACTCCAAATTCAAGCTCCGTAAATTACTTGGCAAACCTAAAATTGAATTGAGAGACCTACAATGATGTAACGAGAGCAAGTGAAGGCTACTAAGACTTTTAATGCAATCCGGCAAGCTACAAAACGAATTATAGCTTAAATCTAAATATTTAAGCCTCGAAAGATTACTGAACGCAGATGGCAAGGAATCATCAGATAGATTGCACCAAGCAAGAGTTAAGTTTCTTAAGGAGTGTGGTAAGGAAGCCCATAAAATTTCGGGACCTCTGCCTAGCTGTGGCACCCACGGCAGTAAAAGTGAGGTACACCACCATCTGCCCTGCCCATTGGCAGTGCTTGTGGCGCTTATGTCAAGTCCACCAGCAAATAGAGCTGAGCAACCAGAGATTATAAGTGTCTCAAGAGATCCTAGCTTGTACATGTTACTTGGAAGTTTCCTTAAATTTTTGCAATCTGTTAGATCAAGTAAATCGAGCTCCTCAAGGAATTCAATGGATTCACAAATCTCAATCAATTTTACACAACCTTTGAGAATTAGTCTTTCAAGATTTGGAACTCCTAAAAAGTTAGGAGTTTTCGCTAGCCTTTCAGAATAGCTCAGATTAAGGATCTTCAGTGATCCAAGAAACTGTTAAAAAGGAACAAGGATATGTAGTAAGTTCGAAACATGTATGTCTAGCACTAATCAGAAACGTAACTATAAATAAATAAATAAATAAAGAGAAATTTCATACCTTTGGGCCTGCCCAAACTTCTTCCAACTTGCTATGACGCAAATCAAGAGCAATCAAATTCTCCAAAGATAACTCAATGGGCATATATTTTGAAGGAAATCCATGCCAACACAACCATATCAAAGTTTTAGGAAAATTGTCGTACCGACCATCTAGCTGCGTATAATTGAGTTTCAATAGTCTTAACCTTTCCATCTTCTCAAATGCATCAGTTCTCAGGTCTAAACCTTCATTTCTTAAAGCAGGGCTTATTTCTTGTCCTAAGAGAAAGCAACTAAAACAATTAAAGAAAGAACATATCGATATCAAGGGTGAGGCCTTATTAAGGGATTCGTCATATCTGAGTTTTCTTGCAATGTTATCATCTTTCTTCGTCCTGCGCATGTCAAGGGTGAGGCCCTCAATTATTCTTGTGCCCTAATAACATGACAAATAGCATACAAATTTGATTAGTGATGGTCATATATGCATAATACACAAAGAATACATAGACATGAAAAGTATATGTATATGTTTCTTACCTTCTTATATCTCAATACACTATAGGCATCCTCTTGACGCCATAAGCGACTACGCTCCCCAGGTTCATCATCCGATTCTTGTTGAACAATGTTTCTTCCCATGTCTTGAATTAATTGATGCATCATCAACTTATTACGAGAATCAATTGTTAAGAGAGAGTGATCAATGAGATTTTGAATTCTAACATCTGCATGAGTATCGGTACTGTCTAGTACTTTGATTGTGTAATCCTTGTCTTCTCCAACAAAGAAGCAAGCTATATCAAGGAATAACCTTTTGTCGTGGCATTCTTCTAAACAATCATAACTTATTTTCAGTTTATTGAGGATTTCACTGGGTGGAATTGCTTGCAATTTCTTCACTTCACTGGCCCATTGAGGTACAGTCCTTCCAGATAAAGAAGCACCTAAAACATGAAGAGCTAATGGAAGGCCTCCGCAAATTTGTACTACGCTTTCTGTGTGCTCTGCGTAACCTTCAATAGGACGGTCTTTTCCAAAAGCATAGAAACTAAAGAGCTTAACTGACTCATCATGGCTTAGTTCCTCAACCTTAAAAACCTGATCATAAGGCTTTAGCAGTCTCTCATTTCTTGTAGTTATGATGATTTTACTCCCCGGATGAAATGAACTTTCCGTGCCACGAAGGACATCTAATTGGTCTCTTTGATCCACATCATCAAGAACAAGAAGAATCCTTTTGCATGAAACGGCTTCCTTGATCTTAATGATTCCTCCATGAGTATTGTATATCTTTCTGTGCTTCTTATTTAAGATACTTGAAAGAAGTTGTCTTTGTAAACCAACTAAACCGTCAAGTTTTCTAGAAATCTCTCTTATATCTGCGAGAAAGCAACTAGCATCAAAACTTTCATAGTTCTCATCATAGACAAATTTGGCGATAGTTGTCTTCCCAATTCCCCCCATCCCACAAATTCCGAGGAAGCTAACTTTGGATAAGTCATCTTGCAACCACTTATTAATATTTTCAGCTCGAGAATGCATCCCAATTAAGATTGGAGCAACAAACAAGGGTGTACGCCTCAATTTAGCTTCAATTATTTTTATAATTTCCTTGATAAACTCTGCTTCATGCCTACAAAAATTGCGAGCGAACTGGATAAGCAAGCAAGTCCACTAAATATGCCATTGGAATAACAGTTAAAACTCTCATAACACATATTTACAAAGAGTACGTGAACAAAATCAGATTCAAACCAGTAAATAAAGGAAAAGTCGTAACACTTGTATACCATTTTATTTTATTTTTTTTGTACATTTATGCCATTGATTGACTTCCTAGTTTTCTCATCTTTCGTTTTGTGTCCCACTGTCCCTTCTTATTTGAAATTGTCAAATACTCAAAGTACTAAGAACCCATTTTTTCCATAAGAGATTTAAGATAAGCCAAGAAATAGATGGGTGAAGCTGAGAAAAATTCTTTGGTGGTGGTGGGTGGGGTGGGTGGGAGGATGGAGGGGCTGGTGGAATTATATTTGTTATTGCACTTATAAGACAAAGTTTCTTCAATAAAAACCATTCCTATATTCTGTAAACAGAGAATGTAAGAAAGGGAAAAACATGCCAAGCCCCAACCTCTTAGAAGCCAAAGAAATCAGAGGTTGCAGGCTCAAAAATGAGAAAACGAGTTTTAATAATTAACAATTGGGTATTTATCAGGTGCAGAAGCAAGTCTTCCAAGAAGGCTCGAGGACAGTGAAATTGCAGGCTCAAACCCAACTGAATACAGAATTCAGATAAAACACCAAACTGACAAACTCAATTAAACATAAGAAATATTATTTTTTAAAAAGACTTGGGTTCCATTTGATTAGAGTTTTTGAATGTTTTAATTTAAAATTTGCTCTTAAGTAGAGTTTTGTAAAACTTTTTTTTAATTCGATTTGTGTATGGTACATTATTTTAAAAAAATTAAATATATATATTATCTTCTTCTTTTTTTATTTCTTAAAGTTTTTCTAAAGTGTAAAGGGAAAAATAAACAAAAATAAATAAATTCTTTTTACTTGAATGAAGATTATAAAATGGGAGAACCAAACAAGATTTTTTTTTTTAAAAAAAAAAAACACCCAAGAATATTTGTTAAAAACCCAACCAAACAACTTACCGGTTAGCTTGGTTTTTTAATTCCATCCCAGCCAAATCCGCAACTTCTTTAAGTGCTGCCCTCCACCCATTCACCTTTTCCATTAATTCCAACTCCTCTTTGTACCTATCAAACGCTTCTCCTATCGTCCCAGTTTGCTTCCGAACCTCGGACGGACTCACATCATAAAAGATAGGCAAAACTACATGCCTAGAATTAATCTTCCTGCATTCTAATATCATCACAAGTTCATCGAGGCACCATCTGGAAATTGCATAGTTTTCGGAGAAGACGATTAGCGAGATTCTCGACTCTTTGATTGCCTTCTCCAATTCTGGCTTAAGACTTTTCCCCCTCTCGATCTCATCGTAGTCTCTAAACGTACGGATACCTTTATCCACCAAAGCAGTATAGAGATGATCAGTAAAGTTTGTACGAGTGTCCTCCCCTCTAAAGCTCAAGAATACGTCGTAAGTATACAATGATATACAAGTGGAAGATGAGGAGGAGGAGGGTTCTTGGGTTCTCACAACAGCCATTTGAACATTGATCTTCCTTTTCACTTCAAGCTCTTAAATAAATAGAATTGGGACACCATACTTTTTAATGGGAGTCAATCAAAGCGTTCCACGACTGTTGAGCCATATACTTGTCTTAATTTGTTTGGAGGCCATTGTCAAAATTTCACCCTTTTGTTAGACTAGAATCTTAATCTATTGCCTGTTAATAAGTGACTTTTGGTTTAGTGTTACTTATTCTTTCGTGGACCCCAATTTTGGTAAGAAGTTATACAGACTCTGAAGCAACTTCACCCTTTTTCCAGATTACAGTCATGTGAATTCTAGTTTTAAACCAAAATTGACTTGTCTTTAGACCTGGAGTCAATTTCTCCCTTTTGCCAGATTACAGTCTTGTTCATTTATTGCTTTAAGTCAAATTGGGAATTGATAATTACCATCTTGTGATTATTAGTTAATTAAAAATAAATGACTTTAATAACTGGGATGTGTCGTTGCTGGGATTCAAGCCTAGATTCTACGCCCACAGCGTGGAATTCCCACCACTTAACTACAGCCATAATGTATACAACAAGAAATGGCTTATTTGTTAGTCTCAAGCAAATGTACAAACACACACGCACATGCACAAAAAAGACTAATTGAAATCTTGATTTACTTGTACTTTAGAATGCCAAAGCCCAATTGCAGTGCGCCTTTCTTCTCGAGCTCTAGGGCTAATTTATATACTCTCTTTCATTTGTTATTTTGTTCCAGTTTTAATTGCCTTTTTCTTTTTGTGGTAATGCTAATCGATACAAGTGTTAACATCGAGTAAAGGAAATATTTTTTGTTGAGCAGTGCTGCTCTCACCATATGTACCCATAACACCTTCACATACAACTGTTTATCAAGAATTCTACATCTGAAACTCTTCTAATTGTATTATCACTTGGCAAAAAATATTAGGTAAAATCAAATTAAGTACAATACAAGAAGAACATAGCTTCAGCATGAAGTAATGCTAAATCTCAAAACTGTAATCTGTTTTCCCAAATTCATAAAATCTCTGAAGTAATCTTTTTAGGACTCAAAGTAAAGCTAATGATTTGGAATCACATAAAAGATCCAGATTTTCATTCAAATGTAAATGTTGAAGCACGAATTTCGTTCACAACCCCTAGAGGTGGCAAAATGGGTGGATCTGGGGCAGGTTCTAAAAAGCTGGCTTCTTAACGGGTCTAACCCTACCCAAACTATTAAATTACTGGCCCTAAACAGGTTGCCTTCTGAAAGGTTTGACTTATAAAGTTATTCTCCCCTCACAAAAGTTATTCATAACTTCAGCACTCTCTTGCTCAATATCTCCTATGTACACGAGTTATTTGTACCTATGGCATAGGCCTTGTTAGTGATTATCAATTATGCGTCTATGAAATTACCAACCCTTATTTAGCAAATAAGTACTCATGCTTATAACACTACCTAATGCTATCTGCGTGAAAAAATACGTGCCAATGACACTACATACCCAAGTATGAACGGCTTCCTAATTACCCAAATCTGAAGACATGCAAATTGAGCTATATATATATATGTATATATGTAATGTAACCTCTATAGTGGCTCATAACCCTAATATAATAATGAAACTAACATTTATTTATTTATTTATTTACAACTAGAAGTAAATTTATACCTCATGCATCATATATGAATATATATATATATATGTATATATTTCTAGAAAATCTAATCAAATATGGCCCTGAATTCAACAATTTAGAGAAAGTGACAACAACAACAACAAGCCTTTATCCCACTAGGTGGGGTCGGCTACATAGATCAAACGACGCCATAGTGGCCTGTCATGAATCATATCTATAGTGAAACCATTTGCCTCTAAATCCTTCTTAATAGTTTCACCTATAGTTTTTATCGGTCTTCCTCTGCCTCTAACAACTAGGCTTCCCTCCATATGATCAACTCTCCTTACCACGGCATCTACCGGTCTCCTCCATACATGCCCAAACCATCTAAGTCGACAACCATCTTTTCTGTAATAGGTGCCACCCCAAGGTACATCTTCTTGTATAATGGATCCAAGGTACTTAAACCGAGTGACTTGTGGTATGACATTGTCCCCAACTTTTACCTCTAAGTTAGGAGTGCTCCGCTTTTTACTGAACTTGCATTCCATATATTATGTCTTACTTCTGCTTAAACGAAAGCCATGCGCTTCTAAGGTTTGTCTCCAAGTTTCCACCTTCCCATTTAGCTCTTCTCTGGACTCACCCACTAGGACAATATCATCTGCAAATAGCATACATCGCGGTGCTGGCTCTTGAATGTGTTCCGTGAGTACATCCAAGACCAAGGTAAACAGATAAAGGCTCAAAGCTGACCCTTGGTGTAAACCTATAGTTATAGGAAAATCTTTTGTGGACCCACTATGTATTCTCACACTAGTCTTAGCTCCCTCATACATGTCCTTGATAACACGAATATAGGCAATCCTAACCCCTTTCTTCTCTAGGGCTTTCCACAAAATCTCTCTTGGTACCCTATCGTACGCCTTCTCCAAGTCAATGAAAACCATGTGTAGGTCCTTTTGATCCCTCCGATATTGCTCCATCAAACGCCGCAACAAGTAAATTGCTTCCATGGTCGACCTTCCGGGCGTAAAACCAAATTGATTATCTAAAATACTGGTTTCCTTTCTTAGTCTCCGCTCAATCACCCTTTCCCATAACTTCATTGTATGACTCATGAGTTTAATCCCCCTGTAATTGGCGCAATTTTGTATATCTCCCTTATTCTTATAAATTGGGATTAGGGTGCTTCTCCTCCATTCTTCCGGCATCTTCTTTGATCTCAATATCTCGTTGAAAAACCTTGTGAGCCAACCAATGCCCTTATCACCTAGACCCTTCCAAACCTCAATAGGTATACTATCTGGCCCAACTGCTTTACCACTATCAATTCGTTTCAATGCTTCTTTCACTTCCTTTTCTTGAATTCTGCGATAAAAGGTGAAATTTTGGTCATCCTCTCGCATGTTCAGCTCATCTCCACATGCTAGAATCTCATAACCTTCATTAAATAATTTGTGAAAATAATTCTTCCATCTCTCTTGTATGTCTTGTTCCTTAACCAGAACTTTACCGTCTTCGTCCTTAATGCATCTCACTTGATCCAAGTCTTTTGTCTTCCTCTTTCGACCCTTAGCAAGTCGGTAAATAGCTTTTTCCCCATCTTTGGTGCCTAGAGATTGGTATAATCCAACAAAAGCTTTAGTCCTCGCCTCACCCACCGCCTTCTTGGTCTCTTTCTTTGCTTCTTTGTAAGATTCCCAATTTTCCGCATTCTTACATAAAGACCAAGCTTTAAAGCATTTCCTTTTTACCTTAACTTTATCTTGTACACTATCATCCCACCACCAAGATTCTTTATCCCTAGGTCCACATCCTCTTGATTCACCCAGCGTCTCTTTAGCTATCTTCCTGATCCCCTCGGCCGCCTTATCCCACATACCATTTGCGCTTCCGTTTGCCTCCCAAAACCCTCCCTCCAGCACCTTGTGTTGAAAGATCCTTTGTTTTTCACCCTTCAAACGCCACCATCTAATCCTTGAAACCTTACCTTGGCCCCTTCTCTTCACTTTCCCCTTAACTCGTATATCCATCACAAGGACTCTATGTTGGGTAGTCAAGCTCTCTCCAGGTATGACTTTACAGTCCATACAACTCTTTCTATCTCCTTTCCTAAAGAGGAAGAAATCGATCTGAGAGCATGTTGCCCCACTCTTGTATGTGATGAGATGCTCCTCCCGCTTCTTAAAACATGTATTGGCAACCGTAAGATCATAAGCAAACGAGAAATCAAGAATAGATTTTCCCTCAGTATTTACCACCCCAATGCCATAACCTCCATGCACCCCCCTATAGTTTTCAGAAGAACTCCCTACGTGCCCATTCAGATCCCCTCCTAGGAAAATCTTTTCTCTAAGTGGTATATCCTAAATCAAGCCTTCCAAGTCCTCCCAAAATTTTATCTTGAGGTGTTCTTCACACCCGACCTGAGGTGCATAAGCACTGATCACATTAAAAGTGTCTTGCTCCACTACAAATTTTAGGGCTAGGATCCTATCTCCTACCCTCTTTACATCTACAATGTCCTTCTTCCACCATTTGTCGACAATTATACCCACTCCATTTCTCGATTTAACCTTGCCAGTGTACCAAAGCTTAAAACCCGAAGTGTCTAATTCCTTCGCCTTAGCTCCAACCCACTTAGTTTCTTGAAGGCACATGAAATTGATCCTCCTCCTGATCATTGTGTCAACTATTTCCATAGACTTTCCTGTAAGTGTGCCTATATTCCAAGTCCCAAAACGAATCCTCCTCTCATGAACTAGCTTCTTTACCCGCACCCGTTCACAAAGATGCGGGAACCCTTGCTTATTTTTCACTACATCCAGGCGGCGATGCAGCGGCCCTTGCTCATTTGTCACTGCACTCGAGCGATACAGCGCGTTGCTTCTGGGCAACGACCTAGCATTAACACTATTATATCGTTTGTCCATGTCATGAAGATTCGACTTAGTTTTACGTTGGCTGTCGACTTAGTTTTGAGAATAACTCAGTTTTTTATTTGTTTTTTTACACTTTTTGAAATTCATAAAAGTAAAGTGCAGATAGGATTGCTTCATTAGGTGTTTAACATTTCTAAATCACATACATGTGATCGCCTACTGGAATCACTTGGCAATTTTTTATAGTTAATGTGGATAAAGGAAACTTGAATCAGCGTAAATAGCTTTACTTGGCTACCACTGGGGATATATTCAAGTACAAGGAAGAAACACACAGATGATAGGCTACTGGCATTTTTTTTTCCCTAATTATCATTTATTAGCACCAGCAAGTAGATCATATATGCGTCAAATTATTTTTTTTATTTTCTTCAAGCTGTCAAAAGAGATACCGTTCCTCCAAAACGAAATCAAAGGCAAGATGCATGATATACTTACAAGGGCGAAAAAATTCATAAAGCATCAGCACCTTCTGGCAACGCACATTCCACTGCTGCAGTGCTGCATATCTACCACCATTCACGCCAACAGAAACAGTTACATTAGAGGATTTTTTTTTATTTTGTTCTACTTAGATAAAAAAAATTGTATCATATAGGATGTTTTCTAAAATTGTGAAACTTCTGCATCAAATTTGATGCTTGTTGCAAAGTGCTTAACAATAGACACACATACCTTCAAAATCTATGACATCCCAAAATGTATTCCAGTACGAATTGAATTGCCCACAGTTGTGCCTCTCATTGTAGAGACGGTAATTGAGGAAGTACAACCTTGTAGTCAATTATGAGTTAGATGATTCCCCACTAATGACATTGTTTCTGAGAAAATACGTTGTTGCTCTAGTCATCATTCTCTATTACCCCCACTGAAATGGACAGCTGAGCGCCCCATAAAGATACAGTAGTTAGAGAAAACCGGTCCTAAGTAAACTTAGATACTATAGTCTTGCATATACCATGGAAGTAAAATAACCACGACAATGGATTTTGCCTCCCCAAGACAAAGCTCTTCATGGTTCCACACCCTTGCAAAAGTAAATTGATTTTGGATAACTCATGCTTGTCTCATCTAACAAAATAATTCAATAGCCTCACATCACCAGTTATTTTGAGAATACCGCGCAATCATGAAACTCCAAGGAATTGCATCTTTTTTGGAATCTCTTCAAATATGTGCCGAGCATATATCCTCTATGACTCCAGATCACTTTGTTACAAATACAGCAGCACAAAACTTACATAAGGATCGATTTAATAATGAGTCTTCAAAGCACACCCATGAACACTCTCCCCAACATTGAGACAAGCCTTAAACAAACTTGCAAAGTGTTAAGTGTTTGGCCAAAACCCAGTATCTGCATTTGAGAAAAAAAGTTCTAATGTGACCTCGAAATAATCATTTTCAGGATAGCGAGCGACCATCCCCGTCGAAGAGACCATGTCCTCAGAATTAATTTTGACGAATGCTCCCGTAGCCATGTCAACCAACCCACCAACAGAAATTGCATCAATAATAGTAGTGCCAACAAACACAATTGCAGAATGACCAAGTCTAAAAATGCGCATGAATGCTCCAACCCAACTAAGCCCATCCCATATTAACAGATTTGATCATACTTATTCATTTATTTATTTTTGTTCAATTTTTTTCATGGACCCAACGTGATTTATTACTTCAATTATAATATTGATAACTATAGAAAAAAATGTTTAGCAAAAACAACTTGATATTATCTTCAATTATTTTTATAATTAATTATGAAGCTCTCGGAAGTGTTAAGATAATTGTACAATGAAATATTTAACAAGGCCATGATTTGTCTTTATTACATATCTACTGATATATGTCACAATCAGTCCCATTAATTTCAAAATTTCTTTGGAGAATACATACCCACTGCCCCAGACATGCCCCGTTGCTATCCCTACAAAAGACTAAGGTGCTGCCCCTGCGTGTACTCCATGAAATTGAGGCTATCCTATCTGTAAGATTGGAAGAAAGGAAGAGAAAATGGCAGCCATCATTTTTCTTCTACATGACAAAAACTTTTCCTTTGGCATTATTGTTTTCTTGTTGACTAAACCCATTTGCTTTCTCACTAAGAAGAAAAACCCAACAGCCATCAGCCCCACGAAATTACCGATTAATTTCATCTTTATACAATACTTCAAAACTACCCATTTGGCTTTTCCTATGATAGAAGACTTGATTGACTTTTTTTTTTTTTTTTGCCTTTTATACATTCCTCACAATCCTTCCTTCCAATCAATGCATACATATATATATACTAGGTTGTAACCCGTGCCAAAATCACTAGCAACCATTCAAAAAACATCAAAAATCTCAGATACACAATCCCTAATCCCTTATACATTTTCAAGATTCAAAAACTATCTACCCCCTTATTATATATATAATATATAATACGTATTGTGTCAATGAAATTGATTATCATTTTTTTTTGTTTGTTTGGCTGATGGTATCAGTTAAATGCTACTTTTTTGGTTAATTTAGCATTTTATTTTTTTTTATATTAAAAAAAAAAGAAGGGGAATTCCAACAAATGACATAATAATTTTGTTCATATTACATTACTACACAAACTCAAGTAAAGACTAAAGAGAATAATAGGGCAGAGGCAAAAAATTCAGTTTGTGCAAAGTAATTAACTAAACCAAATCATTTAGTTTGTGCAAAATAATTAATTAAACCAAATCATTTAGTTTGTGCAAGGTAAATCAACTTCCTTCCTCAAATCATTCCAAGTCGGAAAAATAAAGCTGAAAACTCACAAGTTCCAAGTACCCATTACCTATTCGATAGATTGCCAAAGAAAAGAAAAGACCAGAACAAATGATAAAAGAGTAAGTATTGGTACCTCGAGAGTTATAATAAGAAGAAGCAGTGGAGTGTCGGTGGTTAGGCTTACGGAAAAGGGTGAAGAAGTATGGAGGAGGAGGATGCTGAGGGTTGTGATGAAGGAGTCTGAGTTTAAAGGAGGAGAGAGAAGAGGTAGCTGCTGCAAAAGGTGAAGACCTACTTCTCCTGTTGCTGAAGCATTGCTGCATTTGCCATAGAAAGAGGAGGAATTTACAGAGCATTGGGTTGGTAATTAATTACATATCTACTCATATATGTCACTAGCAGTCCCATTAATTTCAAATTTTCTTTGGAGAATGCAAGACTTAGGTGCTGCCCCTGCGTGTACTCCATGAAATTGAGGCTATCCTATCTGTAAGATTGGAAGAAAGGAAGAGAAAATGGCAGCCATCATTTTCTTCTACATGACAAAAACTTTTCCTTTGGCGCTATTGTTTCCTTGTTGACTAAGCCCATTTGCATTCTCACAAAGAAGAAAAACCCAATAGCCATCAGCACCACGAAATTACCAATTAATTTCATCTTTATACAATACTTCAAAACTTCCCATTTGGCTTTTCCTATGATGGAAGACTTAATTGACTATTTTTTTATTTTTTTTTTTGCCTTTTATACATTCCTCACAAGCTTTCCTTCCAATTAATGCATACATACATACATATATATATATACACTAGGTTCTAACCCGTGCCAAAAGCACTATCAACCATTCAAAAAACATCAAAAATCTCATATACACAATTCCTTATACTTTATACATTTTCATGATTCAAAAACTTTTTACCCCCTTATTGTATATTATAATATAATAAGTATTGTGTCGGTGAAATTGATTCTGGGTTTTTTTTTAATGTCTTTTTTTTGAAATTGTCTGATGGTATCAGTTAAATGCTACTTTTGTGGTTAATTTAACATTATTTTTTTTGCAAAGAAAAAATGGGATTCCAACAAATGACATAATAATTTTGTTCATATTACACCACTTCAGTAAAGACTAAAGAGAATAATAGGGCAGAGGCAAACAATTCAGTTTGTGCAAAATAATTAATTAAACCAAACCATTTAGTCTGTGCAAGGTAAATCAACTTCCTTCCTCGAATCATTCCAAGTCGGAAAAAATTAAGCTGAAAACACAGAAGTTCTAAGTACCCATTACCTATTCGATAAATTGCCAAAGAAAAGAAAAGAGCAGAACAAATGATAAAAGAGTAAGTATTGGTACCTCGAGAGTTATAATAAGAAGCAGCAGCGGAGTATCGGTGGTTAGAGTTACGGGAAAGGGTGAAGAAGTATGGAGGAGGAGGATGCTGAGTGTTGTGATGAAGGAGTTTGAGTTTAAAGGAGGAGAAGAAGTAGCTGCTGCAAAAGGTGAACACCCACTCCTGCTCCTGCTGCTGCATTGCGGCATTGACCGTAAAAAGAAGAGGAATTTACAGAGCACAAGAGACATTTTAAAATTACAAAACGGGGCATTGGCAGCTAATTAATTATAGGGTGATTTGTACTTAGGTACCTAAAGTTTTAATATAATTGGATTTTGATACTCATTTTTTTATATTTTAGTATTTTAATATTCATCCTCAGTTTTTTTGTTCCTTTAGTACCTATTTTTAACGATTCTATCAATTGACCAACTTCAACCATTAAGTCAAAGAAAAATATAATGCTTCATACCAGAAATGCCCTTTATAAGACTTTTTTGTCTAACCCCCCATCTTCTTCATCTCCTCCGGTACCAAAAACACCAAAACTCCAATAATGGCGATTTGTTCTTTCATTAGTTTCCCTAATTTCCTTACTCCTTCCATTCACTTTGTTCATCTATCTGTACTTCACCCGGGTATCTATCTCAAAAACAACTAACTCAAGTCCCACTTCTTCTCTCCCTCGTATACTATTAAAACCCATCCGATAATGGCTGATGAAACCCCAACCGTCGCTGTCACCGCACCCGTCCAAGTTTCGTCACAAATGACCGACAAAGACACGTCTCCGCCGCAGTCACCAGAATCTTTCCCTGTGACGGAGACACAGACACCACTTCCACCATCACAACAAGAGTCAACACCGGTGCAGGTTATAACACCAGTTAAGAAGCCAGTTGAGGTTGAGTCCAAGAAGAAATTACCCCCGAATCTTTAATCTCTTTTAAAGAAGAGAATAATAGATTGGCAGATCTTTCAAATTTTGAAACAAAGGCGCTCAATGAGTTAAAGCAGTTGGTCCGAAAGACAATTGACGACCGCGAATTCAATTCTGAGAGTTGTGATAAGATCAATGGTGAGCCGTCAATTTGGGGAGTACCCATTCAAATATAATTCTCATCACCATCTTCCTCGCCATCAACCATTCTCAAGAAAACCAAAATAAGTTATTTCATAAATCAATTGACTCACCCATTATAAGCCACTCGGTACATTCTAATATATCTATATATATACACAAAATGATCGATATGTACCAAGCTGATATGAACCTGATTGTGAACCACTGGCTTGTCGGCATCATCGAATCTGAAAGCTAAAGGTTTATGTATTTAGATATGTGCATGTATTTGGGTTTTGGGGTTTTGGGAGGAGAAAGTGGTGGAGATTGGAGGAGAGATGGCATGACTGGAAATGAGGGGTTTTGAGGTGATGGAGTGTGCATAATTGAAGCATTTTGATGGGAAGAATCTGCTGTTTGAAGTGGATTTAATTAATGACCAAAAAAAAGTGGAGGTTATTATCTTAATTTTAAATTGAATTTATGTGTTAATTTAGTGTTATAACTTTCAATGGAACTTATACTCTTACATAAAAGCAACGTGGTTCAACAATTGAAAGGGGAATTTAGTCATTTTATAAGGCATTTCACTGACAATTAACGAAAACATCAAAAATGGGTACTAAAGTACCCAAAAAACTCAAAATTAGTATCAAGATACTAATATATAAAAAAATGAATACCAAAATTCAATTATAGTAAAACTTTGGGTATCTAAGTACAAATCACCCTTAATTATAATCGAAAAATTTCCTATATCTATACGAATTAGTCCATACTGATTTGTCGCTAAAAATATATTTTCAATATATTTGTGATAAAAAACTATCACTAATAGTCCCATCCGTATGAAAAAATTACACTAATTATAATTACCAGAGCATCACTAAAATGGTAATATGATATTTTGTAACATCATGTATTTAAGTTAATGTTAATTGAGTTGTTTTTAATTAAATATGGTGTGGAATTTATACTTTTAAAAATTTTCTATTCATAATTCAGAGAAAAGCTTCCTCCGAAAATAGTAGATCTCTAAATTACCTTTTCAAGCATATAAAGATTGTCTCAATCGGAGTACCAAGTGAGAATTTATGGCCAAAATAATATAGAAAAAAGTTTACTCGCAGACTGGTATTGGATTTTTAGAATATCGGTCCGGCGTATGAATTTTGGGAGAAAGTTTAGTTGCGGACCTGTATGCGAGTTTTGGCATACCGGTCGGGCATATAAAAATTGGAAAAAATTTACACTGCAGACCGGTACTCTATTTTTGGCATACCAATTCGCCATACGGAACAGTGCATTGACTTAACCCACGTTAAGTGCGTTTATCCACTTTTTCTCTCATTTTTTACCCAAGACCTTCCACACACCTTTAGAGAGTTCTTAAGCGATTCTTATTTATTTTTCACTCGCGATCGAAGATTAATAAGGTTCCAGATCACTCCAATCCTCTTCTTATTCACTATTCATCATCTTCTTCCTTAGGAATCCTTTGAGAGCAGCTTGGAACATCAATTTTCCTTCTTCTTCTTCGTTAATAACTCGAGGTAAGGGTTCTTTTACTTCCAAAACTCGATAAAATAATTTTATAGCTTGATAATCATTATATTTGACTTGTTTTTGTTTGAAAATTCATGTGTAAGGAAACCTATGATGTTTTATGACTATTATGGTTATATTTGTATGATTTAAGGCAAGATATGCCATACACACTTGCTGTAAAGTATTATCTGAACTATACAAGGTATCTCTTGGTTGTGTGAATGTTATTTGTTAAAAAAATTAATTTGCTGATGGTTTATACACAACAAGAGATATGGAGTAGGATTTATTTGAGTGGATATGGCATAGAATGCTTGGTGTATTCATGAAATAGCATGTTTGCATACTATACATATCACCATTGTATTAACCAAACATTTGGAGATCTTTTGGCATATTCAGATTATCCTTATGGCATGTTTTATTGGGCGTATATCTCTTAACATGATGAAGAGAAGCTGATTGTGATTTTTATATTATTCTGGATGTGATATGATCCTAATATGGATCCGAATACGATTCTATTGTGGCCTTTCGACGGTGAAAGGATGATGTATTGATTTGTGCATGCTGGTATGAAAATAAGTAGGACCTGGTGCCCTTAGGTTGAAAAACTTTAAACCTCCGGGGGCAACAAAACGTCAGCCATCTAGAGCTAGTGGTGAATAGCCCGAAATCTAGGCAACGGCAAGGCACTGATGGTTCTGTTGTTATGTTATCATTGGTGGACTTGTGGTCCGACTCGATTATGATTTCACGATATTCTTTGTGGTCGATGGACCAGTTTATGATCACTATTGGATTATTCTCTCGGGCGGTATGTTACACTCTGGTTCAGCATTGATATATTTTAGCTACATGATTTTAAAGTTGACACAAGAGAGGTAACTTGCATTGGCATATGCATGCATTGTTTACTGAACATATGATTTTAAACTGATAAGTATTTTACACGTGATGCTTTTGTTATTACTTACCCCTACTGAGCATATAGCTCACCCCGTTCTCTTAAAATATTACAGGTACTCACGAGTCTCATGAGGACAAAGAGGCGACGGAATCAGGGACAAAATAGAAGCTCTGATACGGTTTATTTTTGCAATGAATATATATTTGTCCGGGAAGTCACGGGTAATTCAAAGACTGTTTATATTTTTGTTGTTCATATGGTTTGGCCATGTATATCTATGATGCATGTTTACAAGTTATAGTATTATTTTTGTACCCCACACTTGTCGTTGCTTGATATACATATTGTTGTTGATTTATATTCTTCTTATACACATGCTTTAGTCCTACTAAGATGGGTTAATAACACTCCAGGTCTTAATTACGGGTGCTATCATGTAAATTAAGGCAGAGGAGTTACATATTTTTCTAACTTTTTTTTTTCTGTCTTATCCACGGTTAGTATATGGCTTTCATTAATCTATTTTATTTAAAAATGATGATTTTATAATTTTTTTTTGTACTGGTCATAATTTTACCTAATAAAATTGGTATATAAGTGAATATATATAGAAACATTCGTGTATGATGAGATACTAAATTGGATAAATTTGGTATTTAACTGGACAAAAGATTAGACAAAAAAAAAGCCCCCGTAAACCAATTTATGAATTCTTTTTTTACCAATCTTAATTGTACACATTAAATCTAATACATATGTGAATATCTATAAATACATTCATATACAATATGGTACCTAATTGGGCAATGTTGGTAACTAATTAGGAAAAATATTACACACAAAAAGATTCCCGTAAAATGGCTAACACTTTGTTGATAATTTTTGTTGTAGGTTTAATAATATTTTAGGCTATTGAAAGGTAAAAGCAATCCATAATCAATCTTAAACAACTTAATTAATTGAATCTAATATAATCAATCACTTGTAAGAAAGTAAGAACAATTGCAAATTAACGCATACAAAAATAGGTTTTTAATTGTAGCACATATGCTTCAAAAACACAAAATTCAAAGCATATGAATTTAATCAAAGCATGCATATATGCTTCAAAAACGCATACTAACTCCATAAGCCATTTTTAGGAAGATCGTCGAAAGAGCTAATAAAATCATAAAGTAATTGTTGAATAAAATGATTTTTTTTAATCTATCAATTTACAGTTTAGCTCACGCAATTTCTTTGTAGTCAAAGAGAAAGTGAAAGGGGCAATTAGGCATTAGGGCTTATTCTAATAATAACATAATTATAAAGGACATTTAAAAATTAGCCGTGTAAATTAAGGACACTGTACAAAAAAGACATTAATATCATTTCCTTATAAAAATTAGCTTGTTGGGATTACTATTATTGCCTATGAAATATGGTGTCATATCTTTGCACTGGATATGTTGTGGATGCTGATCAATTGAAGGCAATGAATAGGCTCAATGATGTATCCTGTTTGGATACTTTTTCCCAAATCCCACCATATACGACATATTCATCGGATTCTTCCCCAGTATATAATCAACCTGCACCGCCCAATTAATTCCATCATATATCAAAATTAATTAATTAAGATATATCGTCCTTTAATATATACATATATGGCTATTAATTGTTAATATATATACCTGCGCTCTAGCTAAATGTACAAGACGAAATGGAGTGACAACAATGTTACCACAATGTATCACCCTCTTAGCACTTCTTAAATAGCGAGAGCAGGTAAGGAGAAGAAAGGATAAGGCTATCGTATGTTGCATATTACAACCCCCGGGTCATTTAACAATGTAATGGTATAGTTATTTTAATAAGTGCTAAATGCATTCAGCACTTTCTGGTTGTGGTGCTAAATGCATTTAGCACCTTCTATACAACAACTATAATTCATTTAGCACCAACCAGAAGGTGTTAAATGCATTTAGCACCACAACTGAACAACAACTATAATGCATTTAGCACCAACCAGAAGGTGCTAAATGCATTTAGTACCTTCTGAACAACAACTAAAAGGTGCTAAATGCATTTAGCACCACAACCGAACAACAACCATAATGCATTTAGCACCAACCAGAAGGTGCTAAATGTATTTAGCACCACAACCAGAAGGTGCTAAATGCATTTAGCACCTTCTGAACAACAACTAGAATGCATTTAGCACCAACCAGAAGGTGCTAAATGCGTTTAGCACTTTCTGAACAATAACCAGAAGGTGCTAAATGCACAACTAGAAGGTGCTAAATGCATTTAGCACCTTCTGAACAATAACCAGAAGGTGCTAAATGCACTTAGCACCACCTGGAGCACTTGCTATGCATCAACCAGAAGGTGCTAAATGTTCAAACAGGGGAACCCATATCTTCTCTACACAATTGCGTGCTCTCTGTTATAAGTTGGTCACCTATACATACACACACACATATCTATACAGAGTGTGTGTGTTATGGATAATAACCTGCAATTTTAACTTGAGCGTAGATATTTTATCCGATTTGTGGAGAGATACTTGGACGATAGGCTAAACTGATGTATGCTATTCCGCCGGCCATTTTTATTTTTCTCTCTCTCAAACTCAATGTTGTCTGTTGTTTTATCATAACCTTGTTCACTCTCCTATAATAATAATAATAATAATAGTAATAATGATTCGTTCTCATTGCTCTCATCCTTCTTCCCTCAAAGACTAGTTCTCCTTAAAAGGTAATATTCTTTAGTTTTTCCGAGAACTCCCCCCTCCCCTTCTAGTTCCTTCTTCAGTAGCTTCTTATTTTATACTTTGTTCGAGCCAAACGTATGCGAATGCTTGCGTACTTATTCTATCGCCTTTGATAAATAAATAAAACGAATAGAATGAATTTATATAAATGTATAAAGAGAGAAGGGGATTACGCTTTCGGGTTTGCCAATGATTTGAGCAACGGCTTTGATGGCTTTAGAGAAGACGGAATCGGCAGAACCAGTGGAGCAGAGAAGAAATCTGCAGCAAGATGTTTATTTAGGGGTATATTTGTCCATTAATATTTATTATTTTCCTTAAAATAAATTGATATTATGAAAAGTGTCCTTATTGTAAAATCAAATTATAAAATTAGTACTAATTCCTTTTATTAAACATGAATTTGTCCTTAAAGTCATAAACGATTACGGAGCGAGACCCTAGAGCTCATTATCTCAAAGTGAAAAGGAATATACAAATTAATATAACAAACAAGCATTATTTTATATTTTATAAACTGTGTTTAGGCAATTCCTTTTTTTTAAGAAAAAGGGCTTGAAAATTTTATTCACCTAATTTATAAACTAAAAAAATTAGATAATGTCAAAATGGGTTTCCGTATTAAAAAAAATGTCTAAATTTTTTAAATTATTATAGCATCCCTAATGATATACCCGGATAAAACCTTTTGTCACAGAATCCACTATCGGAGTTCTATTCCAATGACTTTATTTGAATTTTCTTTCTCTCGAAGTATGTTCAGGTCATCGTAGATGGATAGAAAAAATGGTAGTTCACCAGCTACAATATTTGGGCCATTTTTAGAGAGACAATAACAAGGGTGGTAATGGCCTTGGGTAGTGAAGTAGGAGCAAAAGTGGAGGATTTGAATTTCCCTTTTTAGAGGGAGAAACTAGGGGTGTTAAAAATCCAATCCAAACCGAAGAACCGATCCAATCCAATCCATTTTCCTTAGTTTTATAGAGGATTGGATTGGATCGGATGCAAAATTTGAAAATCGAGAAAAATTAGATCGATTTCGGTTTGATGTGCTATAGGAACCGACCCAATCCGATCCAATCTATTATTAGGGTTGCCACATGTCTCTCCCTCATAGATGACTTGAAGAGTTGAAGGCTTTAAACTTTATAGATTTAAAATATCTTTCTAGTGATCTTTTGTTCAATCATTTAATTTTAATTTGTTATTTAATATTTAGTTTATTCATATATGGTTTGTCACTTGGTTTAATTATGTATTTTTTGTTAGACAATAGACATTTTAACTTGAAGCTATTTGGTTGAACACTTGAACTTTATTTGTAACGGATTATATTTAATTTACAAGTAGTTTACGTCTTGTTTTACATTAAAATTAAATATTTCAAGAATATAATATATCTTATTTTAAACTTCTAATCGCCTAATCGTATCGGATCGAAACCAATCCAATCCAACATTTAATTGGATTTGATTGGTAAAGTGTGTTGGTTTGGATTGGATGCTAAAACTTAAAACCGACATCGGATTGGATCGGATGTGGATGGTTTAAAATGACCGGACCAGATCGGATCGGATGGACACCCTTTGGAGAAAGTAAACAGGAGTGGTGGTCGATGTGACAATGGTCAAGTGGGTGGCCAAAGTATGGTAACAAAGTTGGGGGAAATGTGTTTATCGTTTAGAGAAATACCACATGTTTCTATAACAGAGTAATGCATTTAAAAAAATTTACTTACATTTTATGTGTTTGAATGTATAGGTGGCGGTGAGGTGACTAAATCCTTAAAATCTCTCATTTACCTACTCATGGTGGTAATGTAGTTGATGCCCACATTTTATCTATCTAAAGTAAATCATATTTTGATATCATGTCTCTCTATTATTTTCCTTGGTTAGATTTCAATTCAGTGCACAATCTTTGCCCTTTGTGTATTTTGCAGATGATAGAGATAAATAAATAAGAGATAATAAAAAGGGCAAAATAGGAAAGTTTTACAAAAATTCTGCCCATTTGGTAAATAATTAACATTTTCATGTTACTTTAGTAAATAATTACCAAAAGTACATAATTTTGGTAATTATAACCTATCATTGCCCTATTGGTAATTTTTGTTGTCTTTTATGCAAATTCCTCTAAAAGGAAAAGGGATGGATTGGATACTCCTAATTATGCACAACAATATCTATCATAGTTCAAATACAATATATATCTTCTAATCCGTACCAAATGCATTAACAATTATTCATATTTTAAATTTCAGACACAATTTTTTATCCCCTTAAAACATCCATTACGAGATTGCTAAAATTTAAACTATATTATAAATTTGCGGGGACAAAAAACACTATAGGCAAATGGTAAAATGGGAAAGGACAGGTGAATCCCACCCGTCAAGGGCACAAACGGTGGAAATTCACCGGCCTATGGGTAATTTATGTGAGACTTGGCTCCTTTCATTATCCTTTCCTTTCGATTCCGTTCAATATGGTTTAGTTCGAGTGCTAAATGGACGATTTTTTTTATAAATTTTGGTGGAAATGATATCTATAATTAGTAGATTATCTCCACAAAATTTTATCATAAAATTCAAACCGGAATTAGGCGTGATAAAATTTTGATACTTATATTCATTTTTTACCGTTAAATTTTAGACGATGATCTCACACACTTCTATACTGAAAATTTTGATGAAATTTTGTAAAGATGGTATACTCATTATTGATATTATTTCCACCAAGTTTCATGAAAAAATTCATCTGTTTTGCACTCGAATTAAACTCAATTGAATAAAATTAGATGAAAGAATAATAGAGAAAAGATAACTTCAATTAGAAAGTGTATTTTAGTTAATTGATTTAGGGTAATTTTATTTCTATCTGTGGGTTTTTGCAGTTTATCCATCTTTGATTTATGTTAACAATGAAATAAATTTCTCAAAGCTTTCTTATAAAAATTAAGAAGTATATCCACCAATTAATAATCCTTTTAAATGTATTTACTTTTACAATTAGTTTCCTAATTAGAATATACTTCCTTAATAATATATTTTCTTAATTTGTTAAAAAGTATATTGATACAAGTACTATAGATTCATTATTCATAAAAAATATACAACACTACAAAACTGGGCAGAATTAATTTATATTACTACATCATAATACTAACAAATATTTTTTTTCAACAAATGAGTTTATATTTTCTTTTTCATTTTTCTATACAATGAGGGTTCTAAATAACTAAAAATAAAGAAAAATTGTACTTAAGAAACTAAAAAAAAATTAGTAGCCGAAGGCAACAAATATCGTTTACTTCAATCTCAATCATTTCAAGTCAAAGGAAAAATATTCAATTATAATATATGTTTGTTTTCTTATTTGCTATGATACATCTGTAATTAAAGTTATTATTGTAATTTACTTCTAGGTATGAACTAAATTTTATAAACGTATTACAAATGTTTCAAACTCTACTTACTGTTGAATTACTATTACAAGACTAATGTGAATTATTGTATAATCTCAATTCTGAAAACAAATGTGAATCATAGACTATAGTTTAATCTTATAGTCTAATCTCGAGTCCGGAAAGTGGATATAATTAACAATAAATTATATATATTAGAAATATCATTTTATTATACAATTTATGTTTACTTTTTGATATATTATATGACGGTGGATAGAAGTAAATTTTTTTGGATAATTTACAATTGAATTAAAAAGAATCACTATTTTTTTAAAATTATGCCAATATTGATTTTTGTAAGTTTATCCAACAACATGGTTAAGCTTAGTGGGCAATACAGATTATCTCAGTAAAACCCAAAAAGAGGGATAGACTGACAAATTTCATGGATAGAAATAAAATCACCATTGTTAATTACTAATCAAATCGATTAGGTTGTTTAATTTTTTTTTGATTTTTGAAATTTAAATTTTGAATCATTTCATTTTCTATACTTTAGTAATTAATTAAGTTGTTTGAAGTTATTTGATTGTTTAAATTTAAATTTCAAATTTGATTTTATAGATATTAGTTTCTAGCAAAAAATTTAAAAGTTTAGATTAGTTTAATAATCAATTAGATGATAGTGACATTATAAGAATAACAATAATATAAATTAGTTTTGTAGCTATATTAATTTAATTTTAATTATTTATCCTAAAAGTTTATATTTTAAATAAAACTTTGGACCTTAAAGTATTGGTATAAAAGTCGTGTCCTTAAATATATAGAGAAAAGAATATTCGTCCTTAAAACTAATTGCTTCTATTTTTATTTATTTAATTAAAATGGATGTACTTATTAATCTAGTGAATTTTTTAATATTAAATCATTAATAGAATAATATTTATAAAATTAAATCAATAATATTTTTTGTCAGTCTATCCACATTCGTAGATTAATTTAGTAGGTAACGCGAATTAACTTAATGATGTGGATTAACTGCAAGATATCATTGATAGAAATAAAATCAACCATTGATTTAGGCCTAGCTTGTTTTTTTATTAAAACATTATTTTGTATTAATTTAATATTAAAGGTCATGAGTGGGCTCATGCTTAATATGCAGTATCCATCGACATTCTCGTTGGGTTTATTTTGTTTTTTGATATATATTCTCCTTGAGTCCAGCTAGCTTATATATATATATATATATATATATATATTAATTGTAAAAATATGAATGAAATGGTTGATTTGAATATTTATCAGTTAGTTAAAAATAAATCAGATTATATTTTGTTTGAGTTAAAATTTGATTTGATTTGATCTTTTGGTTAGGAATATTTTTATTCAATTCAAATTCTACTCTATTTAGTTTTTGGTTAAAAACTACAATCATACTTTAATTTATTTTTTTTGAGTTAAAATTCTACTTTATTTGATCTTTATGTTTGAATGTTTGTTCGACTAATTATTATCACTATTTATGTAATAGTATAATATAATTTTGAATAAATAAAATTATAAAAGTGTGAATGAAAGGGTTTTTCGAATATTTATCAATTCGTTACTTAAGGCTATGTTCTTTTCATGTGATTTTGATATATGATTTGGTAAATCACATTATTTACATAGAAGCTTTCTGTAAATATCGATATTTGAAAATTTTATTAATTTTGAAATCCTACGAATTATGCGAGATTTGTTTTATGCTCAAATTTGGTGAAATCCTAAGAATATTCATGAAATCTTTTGGCATTATATTTTGATATTTTAGAATTTAATGCTTACATTTGGTCTTGAAATAATATTAGACATTAAATTCTGCTCTATTTCTTTAAAAAAAGAATTCTGCTCTATTTGATTTTTAAATAATATTAAACATTAAATCCTACTTTATTTGATCCGAAAGCGATATTTGAAAATTTTATTAATTTTGAAATCCTATGAATATTCATGAAATCTTTTGGCATTAAATTTTGATGTTTTTAGAATTTAATGCTTACATTTGGTCTTCAAATAATATTAGACATTAAATTCTGCTCTATTTCTTAAAAAAAAAGAATTCTGCTCTATTTGATTTTTAAATAATATTAAACATTAAATCCTAGTTTATTTGATCCGAAAGCAATCACATTGTCTTTATATTAAAGTACCCCTAATTTATCTTTTTTTGCAATTTGGATTATATTACTGCTGGCCATTATCCTAATTTATCTTTTTTGCAGTTTGATCCGAAAGCAATCACATTGTCTTTATATTAAAGTACTCCTAATTTATCTTTTTCGTAGTTTGGACCATATCACTACTGGCCATTATCCTAATTTATCTTTTTCGCATATTGGACCATATTACTACTGGCCATTATCCTAATTTATCTTTTTTCCAGTTTGGACCATATTACTGCTGGCCATAGAATGTTTTTGCAGCTGCCGGGGTTCGACCTGGGAAGCTCCCAGTCGGCCCAAGAACTAAACTCAGGGCAGTAACTGCTGGGTCAAGTCTGATGGTTACTCCTAATTTATCTCATTCCCCAATTCAAATATAGATTTTTGTTAAAAATTCAAACATTCACCATGAATTAAAGCTTTTTTTTGGTCTACTAATTAAAGCTTGAGTAGATACAAATTGTGTGCTATAAATAGCTATTACATGTATGTGGTTTTGTTTTTACTTTTGATATAATAAATACTCTGCGAGTGAATTTGTTTTTGTGCACGAAACATAAAATTTGACTACTAAATTATGTTATTGACAAAAATACCTAATTTTGTTAATAGTTTAATAGTTCGTCAACTATGTGTATTATATATAGGGATATGATTTAAAGAGGACCAATTTTTTGGTTCTTAAATGAGACCAATCATTTTGAGGGGTTAAATGGATGAATTTTTTTTATGAAAGTTGTTGAAGATGATCACCGTGATTAGTAGTAGATCATATCCACCAATTTCATCGAAAAATTCAACCGAAAAGTGGGCCTCCTAAACAACTAAAATTTTAATGGGCATATGATCATATATATCTATTTTTGACTTGGCCTACTCAATTGTACACGATTTGCAAAACATTGCCTCACGTATACAATACTTAATTCTTTTATGCTATATTATCATACTAGGTATCTCCCGTCCTAGACGGAATGGTGAAACAAATAAATTATTGATAGTTAAAAATGTATAAATAAAAAAATTATAGTGCAAAATAATCAAATATTTGATTAGCAAATTAACAATGGTTCCCCTTCAGGGGTGGCACAAGTGCTGCATTGTTATCAAAAACCAAGTCAGAGCAGATCACAATTCAACTTCACATTTTTACATGGTGAATCAAAATCCTCACCATGTGTATCATATGATAAATCACAACACTAATAAATTATTTTGCACCAAAGACATTGAGAATTTCCCATTCGTAAGTACATACAACAATATGAACGCCATAAGCTAACATAGATCACTTCAATGAATAGCGGGCATCTCGCGCGAAAATATAAGTGAAATGTTATGTACATAATAAATATATTTAGAAAATAGGGGAGAAGCGTTTTAAATGGTCTAACATATACTAAGATTTGGAATTGTCAAGATTTGTGCAACTAGGGGTGTTAAAGTCAATCCGAAAACCGACCGAACGAACCGAACTGATTCGGACCAATCCGCAAAACCCCGAACCGAAAAAAAACCGAAACCGAAAAGTTTGGTTCGGGTTTAGGGTAAGCTAGTTTAAAACCGAACTAAACCGAACCGAACCGAATTATGTCTAAGAAAAAATAAATGTTAATATATATACTTTAAGGGCACACGTTAATTATACTATAATACAAAAAAGATGACATTTTTATAAGAATAAATTTCTTATTAATTGCATATTATGATAATCTTAAAAAAATAGTCATTAATGCATGCGTTTATTATTTAATTAACTACATAATGCTAAGATTTTTTTATCACATACTTGATAGAAAAATAATTCATCATTTTATTTAATGTGTTTCATTCTTACAAATGTACAAATAAAATTGTAATTAAATAGAAAATATGGTATTTATATGTTGCTCCTTGTTTCTAAAAAATAATCACTTTAATTTGAATATAAATAATTATTACATTACTATTAGTATTATATTTTAATGTTAAATTGATTTAAAAAAAAACATATGTAAAACCGAATAAAACCGAACCAAAACCGAACCGAAAAGTTTGGTTCGAGTTTGGGTTTCGAAGATTTAGAAACCGAAACCGAACCAAAACCGAACTTTTATATTTGGTTTGGGTTTAGGGTGCCTTGGTTTCTACCCCGACCGAAACCGAAAACACCCCTATGTGCAACTCTTAAGCAAAGGGATATGAGAATGCAATGTGATGAATTTACAGAAGATTGCATGTCTGGCATATGCTAACATGTGCCGAAACATGGATTGCCATATACCTAAAAAATAGTTAACCCATGGTTAAAGCCAATTATTTGTGGCTGCAATTCAAGTAGTGCAGAGGATACCATATGCACAAAGAGTGCCGCAAACTAATTTGTAAGTAGTGCTATATACATAGAATGGGTGGTGCCGTAGGGCATAGGTGAGGATAGCGTTGTAGGCATGTATAATTCACCATAGGCAAGACTTCATTAGTGATAGAAGCAAGGGTAATTTGTCATAGCCACGGTAGTTCCTTGTGCATTTGTGCACAAAAAATTGCCTGCAGGTATGGACATAGATAGTGCCTCACCCTAATGCAAAGTATGTTTCTAGTTTAACATTTCGATTAAACAACAGGGGATGCACAGAAATAAGCCGTTGAAAATTTAATCCTAATCATCTCTGAAACAATCAATTGTGAGACAAGATTACACAACTAATAATTAGATCACAATTATGTTCCTCTAAAGCAAAGTAGAATCACACACTCAATTACTAGGGGTTGTGTCCTAGTGGTAAAGGTGCTCATCCTCCTCGCTCAATGCTTCGGTTCGAGCCTCCCCAAGGAGCTTGGTGGTGCTAATCCTTCGTACCGCTTGCACAGTTATGACTTATGAGAGTGGTTATTCACTGTTGGAAGTTGGAACCATGGAGTGTGCTCCTCTAGTGGGTTAAAAATAGCGGGCCACTGTATCTTGTATGGACCTAATGCTCTCTGACGGATCTGTAGGGTTCCACGCTTGCATTCCCGTATTAGAAACCCAAGAATCAAACCTTAACTTCGCAGCAGAATCTTTAGTGGGTTCAACATAGGGGGATAGCCCATTAGATTAAGTATGGGACTATAGGCGCCACCGCGGCTTAACCATGTTAGAAACCCGAGAACAAAGCCTCGCCATTGCAGTTGAATCATAATCCTCATTAATGGACCTTAACCATTAATTTCAAGCGAACAACTTGATAGTTAATCTAAGCATGCCGGCATTATGCTTGCTCACTCATAATGCTACCAATAGTCATTACAAGAGCACAGCCCATTTTTAAAACAGTGAAATCTGTTGTTATCCCTCACGATAATCTCCCTTCCCTCCATCTTTGTGATGATCTTTATAGCCATATGGCAATCCCAACACACCCTTAGATTTTTCACCACCCTAATCACTGTCCCTGCTTCACTAACAAGAAGGGCAAAAGCAATAGCCAATTTCTCACTGTGAGTTCCTACCATCTCCTCCTTCTCTTCCTCCTCAATGTCTCTAAGTACACAGCTGTTATCAGCTATATATCCACCCATTGTCATTTTATTTCTTACTTCTGCAAGAATTCTATAAATATCATCTGATCTTTCATGGGTCCGATCCCCTACTATGAATTTGTGCATTTTACCACCATATTCAACCCAACTCCATCCAGTTGTTTTCCTCACTCCCACTTTTCTCATTGCCTCTCTAACCCTCTCAACATCTTCCCACCTCCCTTTCGAAGCATATATATTTGAAAGCAAAACATAGTTCCCCGAATTCTCTGGTTCGAGCTCAAAGAGTTTTTTTGCAGCAAGCTCCCCCAATTCAACTCTTTTATGAACTCGGCTAGCACTCAAAAGTGACCCATATACTCCTGCGTGGGGCCTAATTGGCATTCTTTCAATCAACCTCTTTGCTTCATCTAGCTTACCCACTCGACCCAACAAATCAACCATGCAAGCATAATGATCTGTATCTGGGTGTTTGATTGATTCAAAGACCTTTTCGCCTTCTTCTAATAATCCTGCATGGCTGCACGCTGTTAGGACGCCCATATATGTTATGCGGTCTGGTTCAAGACCTTCTACTTTCATCCTCCTAATTTGTTGAACAGCTTCAATGCCATGGCCGTAAGCTGCAAAACCTGTAATTAATGTGTTATATGAAATTACATCTCTTGTTTCCATTTCTTGGAAAATCCTTTTAGCATCTATCATGCTTCCACACTTAGAGTACATAAAAATTAATGAATTATATCCCGAAATGCTCAACTTCATCTGGTTTCGGTTAATAAAATTCACAACCCAGTTTCCCAACTCCAAAGCCCCTAGATGGCCACAAGCTGAGATTACACTCACCATAGTAACTTCATCTGGCTTCGAATCGTTGGATTTGACCATTTCTTTGAAGAGGTCAATAGCCATTGCCGATTGTCCATTTTGTGCGTAACCGGAAATCATTGAGTTCCACGAGACAACATTCTTTTCTGGCATGCTATCGAACAGCTCTCTGGCGGAAGTTAGATCACCAACCCGAGTATGCGCAGAAATCATAGCATTCCATGTGACAGAATTCCTGCGTGAACCCAAATCGTTGAAAATCTTACTAGCAGTTTCAAATCTCCCACACTTGGCATACATGTCAAGAAGTGCCGTCTTCACAAAACAATTCATCGGTATGCCCTTATTATCAAGCATTTTCACAAGTGAGTCTGCAAGACAAGGATCACCACGAGACGAACATGATGATATGACAGCAACCCAAGTCGTTTCATCGGGTTGAACCCGAGCATTCATCATGTCATTGAACAATTCTACAGCTTCCTCCGCAAACCCATTTTGCGCATAACCAGACAACATCGCATTCCACGAGACAACACTTTTCTCAGGCATTTCATTAAAATACCTCCTCGCACTCTCCAAATCTTTAACTTTCGAGTACCCAGTAACCATCGCAGTCCAAGTAATAACATTCCTCCCCGGCATTAAATCAAACAACCGACAAGCTTCCACTTCATTTCCCCAATTCCAATACCCAGAAATCATCGAATTCCAATCGGCAACCGTCCTCTCATCCATTTCATCGAACACCTTACGTGCATCCTGGACAGGGCCGTATTTGCAATACCCACCCATGATTGCATTGCGAACATAAGGATCACAACCATGACCCAATTTCAACAGATGCCCATGTAGTATAACGTAGCTTTTACCGGCGGATTTGATAAGAATGGGGTACACAAATGCATCTGGAACCACACCATAATTCTGCATTTGGTGAAAGAGAGTGATGACTTCACTTGTGTGAACCCAATTTGGAATAGAACTTGAGCATATTGGTGAAGACAAAGACATTGGGGTGCTGTGCAGAGTTGAAAATAAGACTGGTGTAAGGAGGTGGCGCGTGGAGCCGCGTGCAGTGGGTGATGAGAAGTGCCGCCCAATAGCTATGGTGGTGGAGGGAATTTTGAATTATGTGGGCGTGAAGCTGTCTCAGGTGATTTAAGTTGGATACTTTCAATGCAATGGTGCTCAATGGTGACATGAGAAATTCCTATACGATATGGGTAGTTATCATTTTTTGAGTAACTAATTAACTAACATAACTGAAGTCAAAAGCAAAATAACATTCCCCTTGTCACATGTGCTAGATTATCAAGCACATGCTTTATTTTAAGCCGATACAAATGTAACATAAAAAATTGACATATTAAGCGTAGCCACTGAACATGCTAGTTAAAAAAAAATTATCACAATATTTATAACTAATGAATAATTGACATATTGATATGTTAATTTTTTATATTAAATATTTATATATAAGTAGAAATAATCAATTAATCATAACAAAAAATTTAAAGCTTAGTTGGAGTCATGGTCCCCATAATTTTGTACAATGGTCTTCTTGAAAATTTAATCAAAACTATTTAAATGGCCAAATTAATACTTTACTGGTGTCTTATATTATTTAAATGAAGTCAAATAAAGCATTAAAAAGAGGGGATAAAATCAAATACTCTGTTCAAGTAAAATTAATTTGTAAATTTCTTAATTTTGTAAATTTACCTCACTTTATAAGTACAACAAAAGTAATAATAAGAACGATTACTGACCAAAAATAATCATATATGTTATCTTGTACGGTAAAAAAAATAAAAAAAAATCTAGTAAAATGGCCCTGGAAGATTGAATCATAGTTTCGTCTCTAGCAATACGCCAATACATATACTTCTCGCACGTATAAATAGAAAAAAAATTTTTTAAAATAAAAATAATGGATCAATTGGTGGTAAACCATGAGTCCAACCTCTATTACTTAGAAGCAAAAGTTTTTTTTTTTTTCCATTTCCTTTTTTTGGTCTGAGAAACGACTACAATTTAAATCCCACCACAAGCATCTCTTTTATTCAAAAAGAAAATTACAAAAATAAAATAGTTACAAAGATAAAATAATCATCACAAAAGTATGACAGAGTTTCACGTAACGGTTAAATTATATCATGATTTTGTGTAATATAACATATTTACATCTCCTCTCCTCTCTTAATCCCTAATTTGTTCCCTTCTAATCTTTTTATTAACTAGCACTAGGAGTGTTCAAAATTTTCAAACTTCCAACATTCGAAATTCGATCCAATTTTTTTTTCCAAATTTAGGATGCGATATTGCATTTTTTATTTCAAAGAAAATCACAATGGAATTAGAAACTATATATATTCGAATTTTAGAAAATAAATTTTTAGTGTATAATATTCATATTATTTCCACACTTAGTGAACATAAATTGGTTAGAAGTTATCTACATATAATGTTTGTGGTAACGTGCGTATATATTTTAATTTTACGTTTACTTTAAATTCGTCTCAAATTAAATACTTTTGGTAGTTTCTAATAAAAATGCATTATTTTAACCGGTCATTGGACACTAATAAAACTTTCCTTTTCAAATTTAGTATACTGATTGCAGATTTGCAGTCAACTCTTTAATAATATATGCTTGGAAATATACTACTAGTATTTTACTGTAGAACTAAACTTATATTTTTAAATAAAATAAATATGGAATTACTCTAACAAGAGAACTATTGCTTTGGTAATAATATCTTCTTACAACATTCAATTCCTTTCACTTAAGGACGGTCGTTAAAAAAACTAACTTAAGGACTATCACGAAAAAAACCATTCATTTACTTTTCAAAATAAACGTTAACTTAAGGATCGTCCTTAAGAGAAGGGATATCTCCCTTTATTTATCCTATCCTCTTACGCCGGAGTATTTTAACATGATTTGTTAAGAGAAATCATAAATTCATGATTATTTTTTGAATAATGCAAAATTATTCAAAAATTATAGAAAGTTGGAAGATTTTGATAATTCTGAAATTTTGTATATTCCAATTTGGATTTTTTTTCAATTTCCAAATTTTTTAGAAAATGAAAAAAGATAGCAACTTTGATTTAAAAAAAAATAAAGTGGGCCCTCTGTCCTTATGAAAATATGAATGGGCCTAATGGGCTGTCTTCCCGTTGCCCAATCTTAATATAATTGGTAACTACCATTAAATACTATTCACACTCTCCCCAAACTGATCAAACAATTTGTTCAATTTACACTCTATTTTATAATAAAAAAACAATTGATTTTGATGAAAAAATAAAAAATAAGTTGAGTGACATTGTGAGAATTTTTTTATTTCATGTTTATTTTTATGACTAGATGTCTTCCATCTTTCTTTATTTTATGTGGAATATTTTTTTTCTCACCACTAAAAAAAAATTCCATGGAAAAAGCGAAAAAGTAAGTAAACATCTCATCTTATTTCTCATTTTATTTTATAACTTCTTACCAAAATGAATTAGTTATACTATTATTTTACGTCTTATTATCAAAACGGAGACATAGATTATGAAAATTTTAACCCTTAATACGCCCTATATATATATATATATTAACACGCAGAAAATTTGAAGTGCGGACACTAGTTCGTATGAACTGGATTTTTAACGACAATTTTTTGTCCTTGAAAATATCTCTCCACTATTTTGATGACGAACTATCGCACTAAAAATTATGATCTGTTTAAACTGATCTGTACCAAAAATTCTTTCTACTAACATTATCTCTTTTGTACATAAAATGAAGATATCCGCGATTTGATCCTTGACAGAACATGAGACAGAGAAATGGGTGGTCATCGTTCAATTTTTTGCAAATGAAGTCGCAATCAATTTCTCTATGTTTTATGGGACTCTTTCTTGATAAATTAAGATCATTAATTTCAAGTCCCTTCAAATGACAAATCAAAAGGTAATACTCCTTTCTATTTCAATTCGATAATAACACTTATTTTTCAATACATATGTAATTACAGATCCGTTTGATTTTTATATATACGTAATCAATGTATCAAATTTTACAGTAACAATTCATTAATTTATATTTTTAGTGTTTGTTTAAAAAACGCCAAAATTAAAATAAAACTATTAATCTGAAACCGAGAGGTTATAACTTTTCTGTAAATTCATTTAATGCGGCAAACATTTGTAGGTGAAAAATCTTCAAAATGAAGAATTGGCCATGTAGACAGGATAATAAGACCATTAACAAACCCTGTCGTGATGCTCTTCGAACTCTTGTACAAAATCACAATCAGACCTCAATTATGTATTTGGAGGAGAATTATTATGACACTTAAATTGTCCGAAACTATAAAGTTCCGATTAGTGTGACTATTTCTTTTCATGAGTCTCTTCAATTGCAATTGCAAAAGCATTGCAATATTCATGCCTTTTTTTTCTTTTTCTTTTTCTTTTTGTCGCGTACGTCTTGGATTCTTGAAATATAATTTTATTCATGAGTATTGAGTAGTAGACTTCGAAACACACGCGATGTGTGTGCACGTTGTTGTTGTTGTTGTTTTTTTTTTTTTTTATGTGCACACAAATTATCAAATTTAAAATGGAAAAAATTAAAACCAAGGAAGTGTTGCTTCATTGGTAAAAGATAATCTTATTAATTAAAGGTCATGGATTTATAATCATAATAATTTTATTTTTTCTATTAAGAATTAGGTGATGATCGACGATATGAGCAAAAACAGAAACACCAAATTTTATGTCATAACTGTCAACATGCGTTAGGCTTTTGTAATAACTATAAATGATGTTATTTAAATGGTAATTATTTATGCTACACATAATTAAATATATTGAGGTCTCAATCTAACTTAAAAGGATCACGAATGCAATAAAAATCCCATCCTTGATCTAACGAAGTAGGTTTGAAATGAAAAAAAAGTACCATCTCTTGCTGTGCATGCCACACGTGATTACATTCAATTCATTGATTAATTAGAATTATTGTGAGGAACGTTACAAAGTTTTGGAAATTAATTTATTGAGCCTAATTTTTATGATTTTTATGAATTTATATATATATATATATTAGGATAATAAATTTAGTGGTTGGTTTGTTTTAAGAGAGTAATTAGGGATAGTGGGTAGTTAGGTTATTAGTACTAAAAGTAGTGAAGGTCATTGGTTTCATGTCATTTCGTATTTAAAGTGCTTTTGGTCATTAGTTTCATGTCATTTCGTATTTAAAGTGCTTTCATGTAAGTAAAATGGATGTTGAATTTTGCATACATAATTTGAAGAGTTCTCTAGCACTTTAATGAAAGACCGGTTTGCCTCGAATAATTAAACCACTTTTAGATAGTCTGCCCCCTCAAAATGGGCTTTCTCCCTTGTTCTTATTTTATTTTTCATTTTTACAACGAAATCATAACATTAACACACTACTTTTTTTTAGTAACATTCAATATTCATGATGAGTTTTTCATACCACACTTTTAGTGACAATTGTAGAGTGCAGTAACATAAAAATACAAGAGTACGTACAAGTATACCTTCTATTATATAAACATGTAAATTATACGTATATTCAGCATTGCAACCCTAAAAAAGGTTTGATAGTTCGAAACGGATCAATTTTAAGAAATCAATGACATTTAGATATAATCAATTTTCGATAGAGTAGTATTATTGGCAAAACAATAAAAAAAGACAATATAATTTTTTAAAACAGTACTTTTAATATATAATACTAACTGAATTACTGAATTGATTGGACTTTCAATACAATTCATCGTAAGATTGGATAAGTTTTTAGCTTATCTACTATTATATAAAGTTAGAAGACAATTTATTGGTTTCGGACTTTTAAAAGAGAAGGCAATTTGTTGGATATGTTTTTAGATATATAATGGTAACTGAACTGATTGGGCTTTCATAATATATATATATATATTTTAAGCATCAGCCGTTCATGGTTGAACGTATCAAAATACATTCAACTAGTGCACCACTTACTATTTTTTTTTAAATCACTTATATTTATATTACACACATATATTACATGTGTGTAAAAATCTAGTGACTACAAAATGAATTGAAATAAAATACATCATCATATAAAGCCAAACAATTGCGCTAGCTATCTAATATTTTTTAAATTGGATCCAATTTAAAATTTAATACCATTAAGTAAAAAGTTTAGGTAGAAAATATATTGGATTAGATTGAATCGGTTAATTAAATCGCTTATTTTAAGTTCGCTATCACTTTTTATCTTGTTTTTTATCACTAACTTTAATATTATATGGTCTAAAATGATATTCAATGGACCATATTTAATTTTATCTTTGCCTTCTCTTATTTTTCCTTTTATTGTGAATATTTTTTTATTATATAAAAGTGGTGTAGGTCAGATTTTTATAATCAAGATTTACACATCTCAAACTATAATAATTAAACACAATTCATTTACTCGAGCCCCTGTTATCTCATTAAAATGAATTGGTTTTATTTAAAAAATAAAATGTGCAATATAAGGCTATCTTTGTCTTAAATTAATGCATCAAATTTCACTATAGCAAATTAATTTTATTCTTCATTGAATAGGTTTAAATTAACATTCTTGAACAGCATACGGAAGTAATTACTAATAATATTCAATAGTTTTTCCGCGATCTAAATTAAATTATGGGTGTGTGGCCTATTCAACAGTGTTTTTTTTAATAAACAATTGAAAGATTTATATTTCAGGTTTTAGTTAATTTAATTTTTCACATTTATAAATTTGTCGTATGTATACCAATTTGAATAAAATAATTAATTTAAAATGCGTAACTTCGTGGCAAAGGCTTTAAATTTGGTTTAGGAGGTCGTTTATTCAAGTCTCTTAATTTGCCTACATTTTATTATATATATTAAAGCCTTGAATGTGCCTTGGGCTCTTTGAAAAATACATTTTTTTAAGGGAAATACAATTATTTTTAATACTTAAATCTTTTGATTTTGTGTTTTAATTAAATAATTAAAATAGGGCTTTGACCGGTCCAGTTGAAAGAACATATGGAATACTTAAAGATTTATATTGAAGTACTATAATAATATCAATTATTTGCTAAAATGTTAAGCCAATTCTTCCCTCCTCCGCCATCTTATTACTTCTTCCATCTTCTTTTTTTGTCCGAATCACAAAAACCCAATCTTAGAAAACTCTGAATAAGAGATTTACGTACATAATTACGCATATATATAGATGGTTCATATATAAGTGTATTAATTAAATGAGTTTTGTTTTAATAATACATTTATGTATATATATATATATATATAAATTTGGGTTCACACACATATATGCACATAAAAAAAAACCTTAATTTGTTTGATTTAATCGGAGATTTGGAAGGAATGGCTATTGGTGTTCAATTTGATTAGTTTAAGGGCTCAATTGACTGAAAAATGAGCTTAGGGGCTTAATATTGAAACGTATGACATAGTTTGAAGACTTCTTGTATCATTTACTCCAAAAATTTTATGTGTCTTCAACAACAGTACGTTAGATCTTGTATCCCCAAAAAAAAAAATAGAATAACCACTCAAGAATATGTGAAAGAAACATATATAAAAACATATATTTTTCAAGAAATTATGGTAGCTATATATATACACGCACTAGATTTTATACACCCTATAATTAAGTGATTTAAAGAAAGAATTTTTTTTAAGGAAAAATAAATAGTATAATGGTTACGAGCATTAGTACTCTCACTACTAGTAAGAGTTTAAATCATATTACTTAAACTATAGTATAAATATTTTTTGTGAAATAAAAGTTCGAAAGTGTAAAATTAGAAATTCAAAATTCTGACACAATTTTATGCATTTCGAATTTATATAATAATAATGATAAATAGGGATAGAAGATAGTTGTAATACATATATGGAGAGAGTAAATTATGAGGTAGGACCTACAAATTAATCATTAAATCGTGTCAATTGCATTATGAAGAGGCAATGTTTTGGATAAATCCAAGATGATCGGTGCATGGTGGAATTATGTTAACGTCTTATTAACAAATCGAATGTAGAGGCAATGTTACATTTTTCCATCCATCTCTCAATTAAGAATTCATTATTTTTTTTATGAGATGTTTTAAATTAAAAATCTTTTAATTTTTTATGAGATTTTTTAAATTAAGGCTCTGTTGAATAATAAGATAAAGTATAGTAAAAAAAAATCAATGTATTTTTGTGAAAAGATGAAGAATAAGTTAAGTGATGTGGTGAGATGTCATCTTTATTTTATTATTTATTTTTTTTTCACAAGGAAAAATTCTTTAGATGGTACGAAGAAATTTTTTTCATAAAAAATAGAAGATAGATGACATCTATGTGTATAAATGAGTATAAGATGAAGAGATCTCACTACATTCCTCGAATTATTTTTTAACTTTTAACAAAACTTAATTGATTTTGTCATTATTTTTCATTTTGTTATTAAACAAATCCTAAAGTCTATCTTTCATTTAAAACATAATCAATGTAACACAATTTAAAACAAGTGTTATTCATTTTTCGATTTCATTTGAGCAATGATCACTGAGAGGGGGATAAAATCCCAGCATTGCTAGAGCACAAGTTCCAACCCTAGAATAATGCTAAAATAGGTTAATCTCGTACCAACTGTGTGAGAATTCGCGAATGAGACTCTCGGGTCCCAATCTTAAATTGGGGGTCTGAATCGCCGAAAGAAGTTCCAACAAGTCCATCATACTGTGTGTCCCTCTATCCTATTCTAAATGCAGGAGGGTTATTAAGAGTTACCCGTACATTTTATGAGAAAGTTGACAAAAGAGTTGTGTAAGGAAAAAATGCTACCAGTAAACCTTTTTCCTTACACTTTTATCTGTGAAACAAATGATTCTATACGGTTCGAGAACAATATTACGGATTGAGAATGTATTAAGCATCCGCTTCGACCTTTTGGTCTGTAATGGTCTTATATGTTATTTATGTATTGGCAAATATAGATGCTTTTACTGATATTCTACTTCTTTTTGGAAATGTTTTATTGAAAAACTTGATTTTGGGGAAAACGAGGGGAAAAGTGAAAACCTTGTATTCCGGGGCTCCATGATTTTGGTTTTATTAAAATTTGATTACTAGTGATAAAGTTTATCTTATTAGTTTGAAAATAAGAGATTGATTCGGTATAGTTTCCTTAGATAACAATATTAGATATCTCGTTTTGATTTATTTTTTTGAGTCTTTATAAAAAATCGAGTTTTATCGGAATTAATTTGATATATAATTATACTCTTGAGGAGAGTATATTGGATATACCTCAATCTATGTAAAAGACATGATATATCTGGTTAGTATTCTTACATAAAACTTATCAATTCGGATTTTGAAAGCTTAGTTATGTTTAGATGGTGATAGTTTTACTTCTTTTAATTTTGAAAGAGGTTTTGTCAGTGTTTAAAAAGAGGTTTATCGAGAACAATGAATTATCAGTAAACTGATAAAACAATTTATCTGACTAGAAAATTGACTTAATAATAGATATAAATAAGTCTGCATTATGAATAATTTAAACACATATGCAAATATGCAACTTAATTCAAAGAAATGTTATGTTCATTACCTTCCCAACAATATAACAGTAATAAAAAAGAAAATATAGTGCAAAAGAGAAACCTCCAGCGGATACTAGCCTTTTCTTTTTTAAGTATTTTCAGCGATTCGATTCTAGAATATAGCACTCCGGGTGTCGAGACTAGACTTGAGTTTCTTTTGAAAATCAAATAATATATGAAACGAACTTTTGAGATAGATAAAAAATTCAGAAAATTAGAAAGAGTAATATAATTTTTAGAATAAAAATCCTCCTCTAATCCTATATGGGTGCAAGCCTATTTATATACTAAGAGGGTTTGTGGTGCGATAAACCCCTGAAGTGATGAGTTCTGATACAATGATATGTCAGAGAATAGTTTGTCTGTGTTTAATGGGTTTGTCGTGCAACAAACCTTTACATTAAAATGGTTTGTCGTGCTATAAACCACTCCAAAGCATTCTCTAGTATGCATGTGAGATTTTGTCTCTAGTAGTTTTTAGGGTTCTTGTTGAGGTCGTGAATTGAGGTGTCTACAAACTGATCATTAACCCTTTAACTACAAACAAATTTTGCTCTAAATTATAAATTTGAAAAAAACAATATATATTCTTAAAAAGTGTGAGAGTGAAATACAAACCATTAACTAGAAGGAAATAAATATTTTACACTACAAAAAAGTTTTGTTCTAAATTATAAATTTTGATAAAATTAATATATATTCTTAAGAAGCATGAGAGTGAAATATAAACTATTAACTAGGAGGAAATAATTGTTTTACCAATAACTACTACTGAAGAGTAGGAATTTGTTGACCATCCTCTAAAGAGGGTCATAGTGACATTTGCATTTGATTGGTAGATATAATAAAATAATATTAAAACGATTTTAGTAAGTCACACACTTTTTATTATATCTACCGATCAAATGTAAGGGTCATCATGACCTTCTTTAAAGGATGGTCAACAAATTCCTACTCACTACTGAAAGTTATTGGAATAATTCTGACTCTCATCCTATTTAACCTTTATCATATCTTATCTTATCTCCTTATTCGACTAATTCTAATTCTTATCATATCTAGCATTTTTCCTCTTTCCTTCTTCTTCTTCTTCTTCTTATTATTATTATTATTATTATTATTATTATTATTATTATTATTATTATTATTTTTTTTTTTTTTTTTTTGTTTTGGAGTATAAGTTTTTCACTATTAAGATTTAATTGTATTGAACTTTTAGGTCCTTTATAATGGGAAAAATATTAAAAAGGCAAAAAGAATTACTTTCATTAGCTTGAAAATGAATTTTTCTTAATTTTTTTAATAGATACTATTAACGGCAGACATTATATAAGTTATAAAAGCACATACATATTGCTAACTAATTAGAACACTCAAATAATTTACCCACTACGCATAATAATATTATTTTTTCTTTGGGTATCTATAAAACATCTAGTTTTTAAAATACATACTTATCAATATCCTAACAATTAAAAATGATTTTTACTCATTTATTGTAAAACAATTTTTAATAAAAATTAGCATTACGATTATTTGAAAAAGTTACTTTTGCACAATGTTAGTTTTACTGTTCTTTTTTAAAAAATTTCGTGATATTTCAAACTATGAATCCTGAATTTTTTTGTAAGGTACCCTACTTCCATTAAATTATTATTTTTCTAACACTAGAGTATAAATTTTGTCTTTTCTCCTCAGCACATGTTATGACATGTTGGGCAGGTATTATAACATGTGGACCATGTGACATGGCATGCATTTGGTGGGCATATCTTTATTTATTTATATATATTTTTTTGTCTTAAATTAAAAATATAAATTATATTATAATTATTATATATTTTCAAAACTCTTGTCAAAGATTAAAACAAATATTTTTTAATAAGAAATGGTATTGAGCACTACGTAATAAGATTAATTGTCATCAATCAAATTATCTTGAGTTGAATTTGAAATCATATTGTCAAGGGGATTACAAGGCACCATATGAGTTAGAGCTTATTATTAAAAGTGTTTTTGCTTCGTCGTTAGTATTATTTGTTTTAATATAATTAATGTCAAGGAAGTAAAGCTTTAGTATTATATGTTTTAACATAATTAATGTCAAGAAAATAAAGACATTCTCTATTCTCAAGATCATTGATTTTGTTTAAAAATAAATCGAACCCTTAATTTAGAATGTTGCAAAAATTAAAAGAATAAATAACTTGATTATATTTAAGAGATAATAAAATTATATAAGAGTGGTATTATTGCCAAAACAATTATGTATATTCTCAAAATAATATATAATTTTAAATATATATAATATAACTTTTCAAAAACAATAATGCATTTTCGAAAAAAATATTCTTTTGACAATGTTTTATCCATTTATATAAAACTCTTTGTTTGATTAGTGAGTGAGAGAGATAGATCGATGACAGCTATATTATTTATCTTGTTAATTATCTAGCTAAGATATGATTAAGATGGATCGGATGAGAATAATTGAGAGAGACGTGAGTGAGATAGGAGAGATGTTGCCTTTCTTTTTTTCTTCCAATACTTGAGCTTCGTGGTGTTTAATGGGAAAGGAAACTGAGTACAAATAAATTATAATTTTAAGAGTTTTGAATTTGGTACGGATCAATTTTATCGATATTTTTTTTATTGTTAAAATATTTGAAAGATGTATTTAGTAATGGAAAAATGTGGTTGAAAATTGCTCTTTAATTACTAAAAATTTTGCAATACTTCAGATATATTTGCTAGTGAAAGCTTATAAATGCTCTTCAAAAAATTGACCCAGTAATAAGACTACTTGATATTGATCGATGTGACATTGGACCTTTCACTAACTAATTAGATTACTTTAATTAAAATAATATTAAATATATTTGCGGGTTAACCTTTTATGCAAGGATGTCTATGGTTCAGTTGATCGGATTATTAACTTATAATATGGACCGGATTAATTATATCGGTCCTTTTATTTTTTGGATTAGACCAGACCAAAAAATTAGTCAAGATTGAATTAGATTGAATCAATTTAAAGCATCAAGTTTCCGTCAGTTTAATCGATATGAGCTTTTACAATGAGCTTATTTTTTTTAACTTAACACAATAATTTATTTTCACACATATACAAAATAGTAACACAATAGTTCATTTTCACACATATGAGCTTATTTTTTTTAGCTTAACACAATAACTCACTTTTACACATATACAAAATAGTAACACAATAGTTCATTTTCACAGATATAAGTATATATATATAACTGGTCTAATCCGGTTTCGTTTTATAGACTTTTTTTTTTCACAAGACCAAAGATTAGACCAGCCTAGTTTAGTCATCTAAAAATTAGACAAGATCGGACGGGACCGTTATATATGTAAAACCCAAAAAATAAAAATAAAATCTATTATTCGATCCAGTTCAGTCAATTCATTAAGTTTGATCCGATTTCTACACACTCCTTCTATGAATCATTTTGTGTATTTAATTAATATTTCTCTATTTGCATGTAAGCAAATAATATGGGTATATACGTGATTGTAAAGTGGAGTATTAATATATAATTACAGCTAAATAACAAATAGATAGCTTATCTAAATCTAAATAAAAAAAAACAAATAGGTAACTTTTGTCTCCTACGGTAGGTCCTATTTTTTTCTTGTAGCAAGAAAACTAATGCCGAGGTAAATGGAAAGAAAACACTAGAAAATTGCTTGTTATTAATGCCGAGGTAAATTAGGGTATGGTAAAATATGGCTCTAACTTTGTCCAAATAAAAAACTCTACTAACTGAAAAAATAATTTAATCTAATTTTTTTTATTTTGGTTTTTGAAAGAAGAAATTAATTTATTTTAACCATTGCGATCAATTCATAGTACTCTTCGTGGATTTGCTCTACAAATATTATTGACCCACTACTTAACAGTTTAAATTTTTGAGTAAGATAATTTCTAATTTAGTATGAGACCGTAAGTTTCAAAAGGTGTCGAATCTGAATCGTTCCACTTGTATTTATTATAAATTGATTTGTCTCTTTCTACACGAGTGAGTGATGTGAGGAAGGAGATCATTAACATTGATGCTATTGATCGATAAAAATTATTTAAACTTATACCAAGCTTACAAATATTAAATTTAGAATCTAATTTTGGGTTTGTTTCTCCTAACACAAGTAATTATTGTAGTCTCACGAATGTTAGAAATTCAACTATCATCATCCGCACCATGCACATGTATGATTACAAGAAGATAAAAAGGTTACTTCCCAAAAAGATGACAACTCAAAATTTTTTACTTTCCACTTCCCACCATCATGGTAAAGAACTTATTATTAGAATGACAAGTCATGACCAAAACTAAACTTTAAACTTGGATTTCTTTACTTTTCATTTTCCTTTCCTTTCCTTTGCTTGCACCATCAAAGTCAAAATGCTTAGTTTCTATTGAAATGTCCTATAATTAATGATGATAAGTGTGAAATTCAAATATAAGAATTCATTTTGAAAACAAAACAAATGAGTTTTTTTTTATATATAAATTTAGTAAAAACAATATTTATAATAAGTAAATCATTTTTCACAAATTTCAATAAGAAATTTAAATAAGAAGTAGGTATTATAAAAATCTGATGTTCATTTTCATATATTGAAAAATTTTGGTTAACGCTTTATTTTTAAATAATTTAAATAAATTGAGCCAATTTATACGCATCAAATTAAGTTGCTTGCCAATCTAGTCAAAGTAATGGCATCTAAGTTTAATGATGGAATTCATGGAAGAAGAGAGAAAGAAAAAGCAGAAAGATAATGATGTCTTTAACATAGTTTCAACCGGAGTGATAGGTGGGCCTATTGTTTGATTCTTGAAAACATATTACTAATTTTACTTATTTTGTTTCTAAATTTGATTAGATGTTGATTAACAAAAAATTTAATTGCAATTAAGTTATTGGAGAAGGCTTTTGAGATAAAATTATTAAATTTGTCGAGCGTATTAAAGATGCTCTTTATGTTTTTAGCTTATGACAAGAATTTAGAATAAAATAAAATCATTGGATTTAGTGTTCGACATGATTAAGTTTAGGAATAAATATTAATTATACCTATGCTATGAATGTGTTACGATCATATTAATTCTACCTCGATTATATTAATACAAAAACATGATATAAATTGAAAAAAGTTATGTTCTATATTCAATGAAAAACAGATTTTTTTTCCCTTTTTAAATGTTATTTACTTTGTTATTAACATGGATTGGGATAAAGCTTTTATACTTCGTGTTTAAGGCTATATGTACCTCCTTGACGTTTGTATTTAATATTAATGGGAAATTGCGAGGAAGAATCTTAATTCAAAATGATTTATGTGGTTAAGGGATTTTTTTTTTTTGAAAATGAAAAGTTAAAAAATTAGAATTTCAATTTGAATATATGGTGCTGAGTTCATAAAAGATAGAATAAGAGATCTTGAACATCTTTTGATTCAAGCAAATGATTTTCCAAGAATTAAAATGTCGAAACTTAAAAAAGCACGTTCTTGTATTTGTTGACTTGATTAATGTTATTTAGTCGTTTTTTTCAGTTGATTGGTTGTTTACAAAAAAACAAAAAAGACTCAATATCTCATATATCTTAGTCGTCAATATTGGTACATGAAAAAACTGATACAACAACGACGAAATTGATAAAAATATTTCTTTTTGAGGAGAAAACTTGAAACACACTATCATTAAGAAGCAAAGTCTTCTTGAAGGGAGGCAACAAAAATCTTGGCACTTCAACATCACAACTTGAAACGTTTAAAGTATGTCCAGCAAGTGTATGGGCATCACCATCGCCTTCTCTACGAGTATATTATAAACCACTTACATCATCAAAACAACTTGACATGGATCTAATATCGTCAATGATATGCCAAATAAAAGTATCACAATGCGAGTATTATAAAAATATGTAAGCGTCATCTTGTCATATTCCATACTGAAAGACAATATTTAATTTTAAAAGAAATATCCTATAATTTCAATCACTCAATCTTTATCTTTATTCTTATACATTTTAAAATCCAAAATCTATTTTGTAATAACAATTCGATTTATGAATTAAAGTACTGTGCAAACAAAGAAAGAATCCCAATTTTTTTGAAAAAAATATTTCCCCCTAAATATATATATATTTTGTTTTTTTTCCTATCCTTGCAAATATCAAGAGCGAGTATTAAAACATAAAAACACATAGACAAAAGTAGAAGTAAATTATTATTATTTAATCCGAGACAAGTGCCAACAAATAACAAGAGAATCTTTGGAGCGTGACTCTCTCTCTCTCTCTCCTCTTTTAGGCGGGTTTGGAGGGGAAGACTGAAGAGTGTGATAAGTAGTAGTGTTTTGTTTCATTTTTTTTTCAATCTCCGTCTTCACTTCGATTCTCACGAATTTCTTTGATCACAAATCAAAACCCTAACTCTACACGCTTCATTTCAGCCCCTTTTCTCTCTCTCTCTCTCTCTATATATATATATATATATATATATACATATCACTATTAAATGATATAATTTAAGCATTCAAGAAAAAAGGAAATTAGATCTGTAACCTTTGTACTCTTCTCCATTTTCCAATTCAGTCAAATTTACTACTATATACATCTATATATCTATACCTATTATATATTTATTAGGGATGTTTTTTTGTATTTATGTATGTTTATGTGTGATGTTGGAGGTGTAAATGAGGATTCAGTGTGCACTCTGGTTAATTTTGTTGTAGTGTGTGATTTGTGAATTTTTAGGTACAAGGTTTGCAGGAGGTGAGAAATTAATTTTATTTGTTATAATGTCGGAAATGCACCATGGCGGTGGTGTTGATCCGAGTAATCTGCATTTGAAGAAGGAGCTGACTCAAATCCGGAAGGCGTCTAGGGTTTTGCGAGATCCTGGTACCACTTCCTCTTGGCGGTCTCCTCTAAGCTCTTCTAGATCTTTAGCGGCTAATGGTTCGGCTTCGAATCATTACTATCACCACCGGAGGAATGAGAGTGGTGGAGATCAGGTTTTGGAGGAAAGTTCTGCTAAAATTACTTCGAAAGCGGAGAACAATAGCAATGGGAAGGAAAATGCGAAGGAAAAGAGAGTGTTTTTGTATAATTGGAGGAGTACACAGAAGTCTGAGAGTGAGAGAAGTGTGGGGACTTTGCAACAAAAAGGAGGTGTGGTGGTGGTGGTAGTGTTAATGGAGGATCTTCTTCGGTTTTAGAGGAGAGTGTTGATGACAGCTTGAGTGATGCGAGGAACAATGGTGATGCCACTGCTGCTGATAGGTACGCGTCTATGATCTTTAAATGTAAAGAAACGAATTTTGCACCATCAATTAGGCGAACAACGAAGAAGAAATCTAAGAGGAATGCACAATCTGCTGCTGTTTTGAAGCACCATTTGCAGCAATTACAGCAACAGGTTGTGCTCAGTAGGAGTACGAAGCGAGCTTTGGACGGTTTACCTTCGGGTTTAGGCCAGGATGACTCGGTTAGTTTAGTTGATCAATCAGATGATACTGGGGATTATCTTAATTCGGAAGATTTACAGCATGTTTCAGCAGCATCACCGCTGTTGTCTAGGCTTAGATCGTCTAAATTGTTGAGAAATAATAGAAATAGTAGAAAAGAAGACTCTTCTTATTCATACAGTACGCCAGCGTTGTCCACAAGTTCTTTTAACAGATACGGTGTTAGAAATCCGAGTACTGTTGGATCTTGGGATGGCACTACAGAGTCTTTTAATGATGGTGATTGTGATGGGGAAGATCAGTTAGATTTGCCAAGTGGGCAGGGATGTGGGATTCCTTGTTATTGGTCGAAGAGGTCGACGCCAAAGCATAGAGGAATGTATAGGAGTGGTTATTCGCCGTCACTTTCGGATACACTGAGGAGGAAAGGTAGCAGTATTTTGTGTGGAAGCCGAACTATGTATCATAGGCGACATAGTGGGTCATCATTGACTCCCAACAAGAGGAGATATGCTTCAAGAACTGCTCAAGGGCTAATGCCATTGCTAACAAGTAGTGCCGATGGCAGAGGTGGATCATCTATAGGAACTAGGGATAGTGATGATGAGCTCTCTACAAATTTTGGGGAGCTTGATTTGGAGGCCTTGAGTCGGTTGGATGGAAGGAGGTGGTCTTCAAGCTGTAGGAGTCAAGAGGGGTTGGAATTAGTGGCTCTAAGTGGAGTTGGGGAAAGTATGCTGAGGAATATTAGGAGCCTGACGCAAAAGTATAGGCCAATGTTTTTTGAGGAATTGATTGGGCAGAATATTGTTGTTCAGTCCCTTATGAATGCTATTCCAAGGGGAAGGATTGCTCCAATTTATCTTTTCCAGGGTCCCCGTGGGACGGGGAAAACGTCAACTGCAAGGATATTTGCGGCTGCTTTGAATTGCCTAGCCACTGAAGAAAGTAAGCCTTGTGGGGTTTGCAGGGAATGTGCCGATTTCATCTCTGGCAAAAGCAGGGATCTTTGCGAAGTTGATGGCTCCAACAAGAAGGGGATCGATAAAGTTAAGTATCTCTTGAAAAACATGTTGGAGGGTTCGTCATCGGCTTTCTCTCGGTATAAGGTTTTTGTTATTGATGAGTGTCACTTGCTGCCTTCCAAGACCTGGCTTACATTCCTTAAATTTCTCGAGGAACCACCTCCTCGCGTCGTCTTCATATTCATAACAACAGATCTTGAAAATGTACCTCGTACCATGTTATCCCGGTGCCAGAAGTATCTCTTCAACAAAATCAAAGATGATGACATTGTGACCAGGTTGAGGAAGATCGCCACTGATGAGAACTTAGATGTTGAATCAGATGCACTAGATTTGATTGCTCTGAATGCAGATGGTTCACTTCGAGATGCGGAAACTATGTTAGATCAATTGAGTTTGTTGGGCAAAAGAATAACTACTTCTCTAGTGAATGAACTTGTGAGTTTGTACTACCTGCTTCCTTCACAGTCTCATATTTGAGTTCCTTACATTCTTTCTGTGGTTACATTTATTTCCTAATTGAAATTCATAATGTGTGATCTTCCTCATGCCTTAGTTTTTTTGATTTCATTTTTGTTTATATCTCGAGTTATTATAATCTTGAATACTTTTTGTTCTTTTTCTTTTTTCGTGTTGTATACTTTTTCCTGTTCTGAAACAGGAAAGTATCAGATTGCATATATTAAGTGCTCTGATCCTTTATTAACCCTTTAATAGGTTGAATGGTTCAAATCTTTGTATATAATTTACTGTCATTTTGTGTAGGTTGGAGTGGTTTCGGATGAGAAACTATTGGAACTTTTGGAGCTAGCAATGTCATCTGACACCGCGGAAACAGTTAAAAGAGCGAGAGAGTTGATGGACTCAGGAGTTGATCCAATGGTCTTGATGTCGCAGTTGGCTTCCCTCATTATGGATTTCATTGCTGGCACTTACCACTCCGTTGATACTAGATGCAATGATACATTCTTAGGTGGGAGAAGTTGTAAGTACCACTCACTTCACTCTTGTAAAGTTCTTCAATAATTATATTGTTTCCAGCACAAAGACTAAATTTGTAATGTGGAGGGTGCGCCTGCCACCTGGACATCCAGTGATTATTGATATTCTCGCTGAGTTCAATCCACAGTTTCATCTCCAAGTCGTTTTTGCATTGGATGCGGTCTAGTTTAGATGGACATAATGCCACTTATGGGATGTCAAGAAAATATAGAAACCTCATTTAAAAGCCATAAAAAGCACATGTAGGACCTGTTTCAAATATGCTGAATAAAAGTTAGGAATTCGATATTGATGATTTGACGGGATATCAAATTTTCCAAATATAAGCTAACCTTTCTTGATCACGCAGATTAGAATTTATCCATAATTGTGTGTATTGGGGTGGGGGATGTGACAGAAAATTGCCGAAACATAATTATTCTAGGTTTGGTTTTGTGTTTTGCTGTTAATTTGAAATGAAATGCTTGATGGTTGATATTAGACTCAAATTAAGAGAGTAGCGGCCAGGGTTTGTATAGGCCTTCATCAACTGATAGGAAGGTAGACTTGAAGATGAAAATGATATTTAAGTGTTCAGTGGATCCAATCATCTATGCCATGAGCACAATCATCAGTATGGGTCTTGTAAGTTGTAACCGACGCGGGGAATTTTAAGATATTGGAATATGACACGGTTGGAACATATACATTTTTTTGTTGTATATATATATGTCATTTCATCTAATATGAACTTCAAAACTAGTAGGCAATGTTCTAAGAAGCGCTAAAGCTGAAGAGGGAGCCTAGCCAAGATGAAAATTATTTTTATTTTTAAAAATACATTGCCACAAAAAATTGAACTTTATTCCAAAAAAAAGATATTAGAGTATGTTGATTGAAGATTTCTCATAATTTAACCATAAAAAAATAATAATTAAATTTTAAAACAAAATGGAGTGAGAAACACACCAGTCCTGCCCAATCGAAACCTTGCCGCCTCGCGTAGCTGGGCGAATCTACAGGCCACCGCCTTGGCTGCCCTAGGCTGGGACTCTTAGTACACTAGTAGTAAACTGTTTTACAGGGCTAATATGGACAAATATTTTATAGGAGTATGTCAACCAGAAATTCAAGAGCCAAACTAACAAAGATCACATCAATGCTAAAATCGAAACAAATGACCAAAATACAAAAAGAACGAAAAACTTCGTTAGGCTGTGTTCCGCTACTACTCATTCCCTATCTCCAGTACTAGCAATGTAACTCGGATACAAGCTTCTTGCTTTTGTAGGAAACAAGATCATAAGACACAAAAGTATATTAAGTTTTGCCCCTGCTTTGTCCGGGTGTTACTCGCTGTGTCTCAAACTGTGACCTACATAATTAAATGCAAAAACCGTCCAACATGCCAAGTGGCATGTTGAGCATGTATTCAAGTCATCTCCACCCATGTAAGTGTTTTGAGGAGTTTTGGACACGGGGTTTTCATCTCCTATGGAGCATTTGTGCTTCCGAGTTGGTCAGCCTACTAGGTATCACATTGGGTTGAATACCCGCTCTCGTTGTAGATAGATGTGTGGTAGAAACAAATAGTATTGATCTTCCTTCCATGCAACTGCTCGAAAAAGATTGATATTCATGTGTATGGCAATGGCTTATGAAGAGAGTTATTTATCTCAAAATGGAAACAAGGAGTTTGATCAAATATGGAAGGGAAAAGTATTATAATTGAGTTATCATTATTCAGGAAAACCAATGTGCTAGTCCAATTGAAATCATTATTTAAGTTTAGCCAAAGCTCAATTTCAACAATGTTTTGAGGGATCAAACTCGGGTCAACTTAGGGGACGAAGACTCAACTAATCAACTCAGGTTGGCATCTTGCATAAAAGTGTTCACATAGATTTTGAGTTGATAACGTTTTCTCATTAATTGGCGGCCGTTCAAATTTTACCACCTACAAAAGGAAAATGGCAAAAGGTCAATTAAGGAACTTTAGGTCAAAGAAAAAGCTTTTTAAAGTATCATTTAAGATTCAAAATACACCAATACAATAATAAAATAAAATTGGAGAGCAGCTCTCCAGTCACTTTATAGATTGAAAATGCAAATCCTCAAAAAACACGCATAGTTGTCGCCTGTAACAAAGCAGGGTATGGCACTATGTATATCTTAGAAACTACATGCGTACAAGATTTAGATATATGTAAATAAATACAGATAGATAACAAGAAATCGAAAGTGTTATGGAGGTGCACATGCATGGCGGTGCTGTGGTGCGTTTGGAAAGAAAAAAATGCTAGGACATTTGAGGATAACGAGGAAAATGAGGAAAAGGTGTGGCAAAGAGTGAAGTCGTTAGCTTCCTTGTGGGCTTTCTCCTCTAAGAAATTTGGTATTCTTTCGATATCAGATATTTATTGAGATTGGGAAGCAGCTATGGCATAATAGATAGAGCCTTTGGGATTTTCTCGGTGATTGATATATGCAGGGGTTGTGTAAAAGCAGTTTTTCATGGGAGTTCTCTGTTTTATTTGCTTTGGGATTGTTTATGTGATTCCTAGGTTGTTTGTTTTCTCCAGGGTAGTTGTTGCTTTGTCCTATTTTTCTTGTTAGTTGTTTGTGGACTTCTCGTTCACTTTCAACTCTTTCTCTGCTTGTATTTCTATTTTCATTCTATTAATATAGGTAATTTGTTTCCGATCAAAAAAATAAAAAAGATAGATAACTAGTTGTACTAGTTTAGATAACATATTCTCTAGAAAGGTTGTTTAATAGCTAGGAAGCCCAAATAAGGAAACATTTCCATGTTGGAAGCATATCAGATGCTGAAATCTTGTGGATGCTATTGATGACGTGTTTGACAGCTGTTTGATATGTCCTCATTTTGAAGAAGTTCATTATTCTTCCTCATTTTGAACAAGTTTATTTGATGCACTTGTGACTAACCAATTTTGAATGTTGAATATCTTTTTTCTAGTAAGGAGAGTATAATTGTTAAGAGGCTAAAAGGTTTTATTTTGACCGAAGCGAGAATAATATAAGATTTTATAGGAATGAGTGTGAGAGGAGAATAATCACCAGAATCAATTATCTATATAGTTCTGCAAATATATTATTTATAACCTAATACTTGTACGTACATGCATACATATACTTTTTGCTACTTCTTTTACATGTTACGGGCTTAGGGCCTTATGGGTGGCTATCGGTTGTTATGATTCCATACAGGTTTTGCACTATAACCACATGAGGTCAAAATTAAAATTATCAAACGAGAATATTGCTGTGCATAATTTACTTTTATATACATCCAATGTTTCTCCTTGTTTAAGATCTACTCATTGTTTTCTTACAAGTTTTGCAATATAAACTTTCTTTAAAAATGTACAAGAAAATTTCAATTGAAGTTTCTTCTCCAGTCAATGGTACATAACCCTTTGATGGTTCCAATTTGAACGATCTATGACATTAATTGCATAACATTTTTATATGCTAAATTCTTATCTTCACGATTCACTGTCAGTGACTGAAGCTGAGGTGGAGAGATTAAAGCACGCTTTAAAGCTTCTATCAGAGTCTGAAAAACATCTTAGGGTTTCAAGCGAACGTTCAACTTGGTTCACAGCAACCCTATTACAGCTAGGCTCGGTCCCTTCACCAGACCCCACTCACTCAGGAAGCACTAGAAGACAGAGCTCGAGGACAACTGAGGAGGACCCAACAAGTACTTATAGAGAAGTAATTTCACAGAAGCAGAGGCCTGATTCTCACTATGTACCTCGAAAGTCAACTTCTCCAACATCCTTGCCTGTAGCCGCTCACAAAAATTCAAAGAGTCAGGAGGGTCCATTCTCACTTAAGGATGGTGTCAGTTTCAATTCGAAGCCAACTCAAAGCCGATTTATGAATGGTAGTGGTGCATTGTCAGTGTCACATGATGATTTTACAGTTGGAAATTTGACATCGAGATGTGTAGACCCAAATGCACTTGATGAGATCTGGGTTCGATGTATTGAAAGGTGCCATTCCAAAACACTGAGGCAGCTGCTTCATACTTACGGAAAACTTGTGTCAGTCTCTGAAGTTGAAGGTAATAAATATCTTTCTGAATGTTGCCATTACTATATTTTTTTTTTCTCTCCTAGTCCTTGCTAATAAATACTTAAGCTGTCAGTGAAACTAATCGTTTCATGAGATCCGGTTTGAAGAATGGTTGTAGGATATTGAGCTGTGTTTTCAAGCCATTGTCTAGCAATTTGATAGTCCCATTTCCTTTTTGGGACATGATCAATGTACCAAGTTTCACAATAGAAATTAAGTTGCATCCTTGACCATCGATTAGGTTGAAATTAGTGTTTTCTTAGAAAGTACCAAAGTCAAAGTGGGACTATCAATTTGAGACAGAGGGAGTATTATTTCCTCAATCACTTCGTATAGCCAGATGTCAAATACTTAGTCAAGTAATTTTAATGATTTAAAAATCTGTAGATTTTACAACCCCAAGGTGATAGGCATTTTATGGGTTCTTCAGTCACAAATTCGAGTTCAAGTTCAAATCCTATTGGGGTCATCTGATTAGTGTGTCTTGGTGTAGGCAAATTGGAGAGTCTAAATATACCCTTGGAGTCTTGGTGATTAGTTAGACACTCCAGTAGGCCTGGCATCCTGGGTTATTAAAAGGAATAAAACAACCTTGTAGCTTTTATCACTACATATAATGATGATGCTTCTAACGAATCTTGGATCTCATGTTTGTCTTGGGTGTCAGACTTCAATCTATATGTTATTTGACGTGAATCTAGTTGTAGTCCGGTATAGCATCGAATACTCCCTCCCATCTAGATTAATCTCCGTGTATTCCTTTTTGGGATGCCCCAATTAAGAGTATATTTTGAAAGTCAATGTGCTCCCTCTGTCCAAATTTGAGATTCCATTTGACTTTAGCACTTTTTATGGATACACTAATTTAAACATAATCTATGCTTAAAAACAAAACTCGGATAATGTTGTGAGATTTGATGAACTGATTATGTCCCTAAAGGAAACTGGACTCCTAATGTAGGATAACCCAAAAAGGAATTGTGGACTCTGAATTTGGGACCACGGGATTATCAATCTCAAAGTAGTTTAATAAGTGTCGGTTTCTTCATTCTTCCATTATTTATATCAAACTTTGTATTTCTTGAAGAATTTTTTACTTTCTCATAGCGACTATAAACTTAGGATGAAGGGAGTATACCCATCATATTGTGGCATAATTAACTTGTAGGCTCACAAAATATCCAGGTGTTGCAGAACTTGGATTCTTTCTCCACCCTTGTTCGTTATATGCTATTGTCCTTCACAGTCCAATATATTCTGTTTGCAGGTGTTTTTGTTGCTTACATTGCATTTGGAAATAGAGATATCAAACTCAGAGCTGAAAGGTTTCTTAGCAGTATCACAAACTCATTCGAAATTGTTCTTCAACGCAATATAGAGGTCAGAATTGTACTGTTGACTGATGGTGAGGCTTCTATGAATAGTGCGAATCAAATCTTATTGCCAGATTCTTTGAAGCCGAAGCAGATTGATACATCTGAGGTAATACATGTGAAAAAAAGGGACTATTTGGTTGCATCTACTAACTAATCAATAAATTAGCTCATTTTAAGTGAATTTTTAGTAAAATTTTGTCCATCTCAACATAAATTTGTAATTTGGTTTAAGTTACAAATTCAAAACCCCCTCTCTAATGTAAATATCTTAGTTTATCCGTTAATAAACGCTTCTTCTTCTTATTAAAGTAAGAAGTTTAAGCTTTACTCTCCCTCCATCCCTAATTAAGAGTCCGTGTTTGACTTTATTTTTTAAGAATGAACTAATTTCATCACAATCTGTGGTTTAGAGCAAAATTTGTTTCCTATCATGAGTGTTGGTGTGTTATTTCTGAAAAGGTAAGTGGACTTAATTTGGGACATTCCAAAGACCAATTGTGGACTCTTAATTTGGGACAGAGTAATTATGTACTATCAAGTATTTCTATTAATTTTTCTTATTTATTTCCTTGAGAACTTTCTTACATATGTAAATTTATTTATTTATTTATTTTTTTCTATTTACTCATTCACTTTAGGAACCAGTAAAGGTATTAATAGAAAGGAATGCACAGTCGAACGGTTCGAAAGAGAGGAAATCAGATAATCCGGTGCAGAGAATAGAATCCATTATCCGTGAACAGAGGCTAGAAACTGCTTGGTTACAGGCTAGTGAAAAGGGGACTCCTGGATCACTAAGTCGATTGAAACCTGAGAGGAATCAAGTTCTTCCTCAAGATGGTGCCTATCATCATAGTCAAATGGAATCAATGAATTCAGTGAATTTGGACTCTCAGCATTGGGAAGAGTTGAACCGTGAAATTAATGTTTTGAAGATCAATGATGGAAAGGTTCTCCAAAAAGAACAGATTGGTAAAAGGGTAGATCATTATCCGATGTCGCCGAGCGTGTTGCATGATAGCAGCTTCGTTGGCAACTTCAGCAAAGAAAGCATGTGAGTCACACATATTATCAGCATGATTCATAAAACATTTCAATCTGGTAGATATGATCATCTAAAAATTTGACAACTCAATATGAACTTGCATATGAAATTTTATTATACCCGATTCCAGATTGAGTTTTTCTGATGAAATTTGGTGGAAATGATCTTCATAAAGACCGTCTCACCCAAGTGACAAAAAAAGTTCATCTATTTCCATCTCGAAATGGATGGTCCTTTTTTAGGTGAGATTCGTCCTCTTTAGATTGGGACTCTATATATATATATATAATATCTATGGAAATACTGTGTTTGACATGATCGTTTGCATTTATACTAGACGAATATGTTTACTACCAAATGGTTGTCGGAGATCACACACACACACACACACATATATATATCCACCAAGTTGCATTTTTTCCCCTAAGAAATCTTAGATAAGTAAATTAGAAGGATTTCCATTTTGTTGTAATAACCTAATACTCTCCTTTGGCGGGGCTTCTACAGGGGCTATGAATCAGGATCAGGAGCTGGGGGTTGCAGTGGGCTTTTCTGTTGGAATAATACCAAACATCACAAAAGAGGGAAGGTAGGATGTTGGGATTTATTTTCCTCCCTTTTCTGAGTTCCCAAACGCTAATTTTACCTGAAAGAAAGTCTTCTTTCTTTTTTAATTTTTAATTCCTTTGAACAGATTAAACCAGGAACCCCAGTGCGTCCGCGCAAAAGCGCGCAGTTCTTATGGTTTGGAGAGTGTGCAAAGTCAATGAGGACAGAGAATAGATTCAGAAGATAATAAAAGAGGATATATGCCGTTTCTTTTCCTAATTTACTCCTGTTTTCATTTTCTCTTGTTAAAACAAATTTTTTTTCCCTCGTTTTATGGATATGATGATGGGGGTGATGAAGAAAGGATAATGTAAAGTTATTGCAGCTGCTGGGCTACTTCCATTTCTCTTGGTCCAGCCAATTTTCATGGCATTAATAAAGGGAAAGAGGGACATTCTTTAAAAAAGAAACGTTTCTTACTGTGTTGCTTTCCTTCATTTAAGGCCCGTTTTGTTGTCCCTTAAATTATGAATTAGACAATTTACAATCAAGCTTTCCAATCCATGAACAATCAATCAAGTTTGGTTCGAAATAGTTTGTTAAAATTACTGAGTTAACTTGAGTCACGTATAATGATTCCATTAATAAGCGGGTTGTGTTCATGCAAAACTCAGACTGGATATGTAAGCTCTCGAGCATTGTTTCAATAGATTGGAGCCATAAGGACAATAACTTGCCAAAAAAAAATTTGAAATATAAAAAGATATCGGAGCTGTAGGGAATGAGTATTATATGCAAGGGCGTATCTAATATATAAGCTGCCCATTTTGATAAAACAATTATACTTTTATCGGAGTATAATACTATTTTAAAATTTTGTAATATGTATTTTTGAAGTTGTACATTATTCTAAAAATAAGTGCAATTGGTTTTTGATAATAATATCACCTTCTATATATTAGAATCACTGTTTGCGATCACCAACAATGAAGGGAATCAAAGAGCATTGGAGCCCTCTTTTTGGATGAGTAGGCTCTTGAGCCCGAAATTGAAGTACCTCACGGCTGCGTGTCACGGGGTGCCTCCCAATAGCACTCGTGACCGACTACACTTCATCAACACCGTGCACACGCCCGAGCGCAGTACGGCCCAACAGGAGATCGAACACCACTTCATCAACACCGTGCACGCGCCCGAGTGCAGCGCGACCCAACAAGAGCTCCAGCACCAACAAGGCGCCAAGCATCATCTAGTTCTAGAATTGCGTTTAGGCCTCTCATATGTAAACATTGTTTCCATGTAACTAGATTTAGGAATTTTCTTTGTAATTGCATTTCATTTCCTTTGGAATCGTTTTCTTGTAACTTGTAAAACCCAACGTGCACTGCTACCACTTTGGTATTTTCATTAAGTGGTTATATATGGGGATAAGACTATCTGCCTCACACCCGAGTTGCCTACCAATGCATGTTGTTTAGCACTTTGTTCTCAAGCTCTTACTTTATTTCAAATTGTAATAGCTTTCCATGTAATCATGTTTCTTGCAATGAAGTAATTTTAATTTATGCTCACGCTATCTTTAAAATTATTGTTGTTGCACATTGATTGTTGATTGTAAATAAAACTCGATCGTACTTGACCGGGCTATCGGTTAGCCCCGGCACTCACGCGGCCTCCTTTGTGCCATCAAAGGACGCCCAGTGACAGTTGGTATCAGAGGGATTGTTTTCGATTGTTGCCTTGTGAAACCTAGTTGGTGTATCTGTTACGTTACAATGGGAACCAATAGCTAGAGAATCGAAGCCCTCGAAAGAAATGTTGGCGCACTAATGAAGAAAATGGGTGGAATGCCCTCTATTCTCGATCGTGTGCAAAGTTTGGAGTTACGTACCCAAACTGTCTCAGCAAGGGATGCATCGGGTAGCTCGCCCGCACTCGTCGACCGCATACAAGATTTGGAGGAAGGCCTGCAAAATCTTCAGGGAATCCCACCAGGGGGTAACTTTGGGGAGATGATGGATGAGATGAGAATTGAAATCGATCAGCTAACCCAAAAATTGACTATATTGTCGATGGCGGTCGCTAACTCACCAGTTGGGGGTGGGGAGCGTACGAAGATAAAAGTGCCCGAACCCAAAGCATTCACTGGTGTTCGTGATGCTAGGGAATTAGAAAACTTTGTTTTTGACATGGAACAATATTTTCGTGCAACAAAGGTCGACGAAGAGGAAACAAAGATATTCTCTGCGTCCATGTACTAAGGCTAGCGTCATGCCCAGCACAAATAGCCTCATGGTGCTCGGCAAGAATCCATGCATGATCCCGGTGATGACCCCGTCAAGCAGTGGGAAGTTTTTATCGGCACTCCAATTGAAAAAGGGCCTCAAGCACGACAATCCCACTTTTGTGGCTGCACTGAAACGGGATGAAATTCAGGAGATATCAGGACCTTTACCGAGATCCATTCGACAAGTGTTAACCGAATTTGAAGATGTGATGCCCGACAATCTTCCAAAGAAGTTACCTCCTCGTAGAGAAATAGATCATCAAATCGAACTTCTGCCAGGTACCAAGCCTCCAGTTCTTGTAGCATATTGAATGTCCCAGCCCGAACTAGCAGAACTTTGAAAACAGTTGAAGGAGCTACTGGATGCGGGTTTAGTGCAACCAGCCAAATCGCCTTAAGGAGCTTCTGTCCTTTTTCAGAAGAAACAAGACGGTTCCTTAAGAATGTGCGTCGATTATCGAGCTCTCAATAAGGTGACCATAAGGAATAACTATCCTATTCCTCTAGTCGCAGATTGCTTCGATCAACTCAGCCGGGCAAAAATATTCACAAAGCTTGATCTCAGATTCGGATATTGGCAGGTTCGTATTGCAGTAAGGAACGAGGGAAAAACCACGTGCGTCACAAGATATGGAGCTTATGAATTTTTGGTTATGCCATTCGGGCTCACTAATGCTCCAGCCACCTTCAGCACTTTGATGAATCAGGTTCTCAGGGATTACTTGGATGATTTTGTCGTGGTCTATCTCGACGACATTGTGATTTTTAGCGAAAGCATGGAGGAACATGAACAACACCTGAGGAGGGTATTGGAAAGACTTCGAAAGCATGAGTTGTATCTCAAACTATCGAAATGTTTTTTTGCACAGAAACGTATCAAGTTTTTGGGCCACATCATTGAACAAGGGAAAGTGCAGATGGATCCGGTTAAGGTCAAGGTCATATAGGAGTGGCGGGCGCCCACGAATGTGTCAGAACTCCGTTTTTTCTGGGACTAGCTAATTATTATAGGAAGTTCGTGAAGAACTACTCTAGTATCGCAATGCCCCTAACGGAACTCTTGAAAAAGGTGAAAGTTTGGGATTGGTCGACGAGTTGCCAAGCTGCCTTCGATGCTCTAAAGAGGGCCATGTTCGAAGATCCCGTTCTTGCACTTCTAGATGTGACTAAACCGTTTGAAGTGCATACCGATGCATCGGATGCAGCCCTAGGAGGAATCTTAATGCAGGAAAGTCACCTGGTAGCTTTTGAGAGTCAAAAGCTCAATGACACGAAGAAGAGGTACTCTGCCCATGAGAAAGAGTTGCTCGCTATGGTCCATTGTCTAAGGTTATGGAGGCACTACCTTCTCGATTCTCGATTTCTAGTGAAAACGGATAACACCGTGGTTAGTCACTTCCTTAGTCAACCAAAATTGAGTTCCAAACAAGCGAAGTGGCAGGAGTTACTAGCCGAATTCAACTTCTGAATGGAGTATAAAGAAGGCTCGACCAATCAAGTGGCGAATGCATTGAGCCGTATAGGTGAGTTCAACCAACAGGCTAATGCGTTCCTCAATGCCATTCTTCGAATCGACAGTCAAGTATCAACTGAAATTCGAGGAAAAATAAAAAATGCACTACTGCAAGATCCGATTTTCACTCAACTATTGAAGATGATCGAGACAAGGAAGACGTGGCAGTTTTGGTTGGACGATGGGTTCATGTTGACAAAGGGAAATCGAGTCTTTGTTCCTCGAGTAGGGGAGTTGAGGCGTACTCTAATCCGAGAGTGTCATGATATTTTATGGGCGGGACATCCTGGTCAAGAAAGGACACTGGCCTTCCTCAAGCAAGGTTACTACTGGACCCAAATGGAAGATGAGGTCGAGAGCTATGTTAGAACTTGCCTCATCTGTCAACAGGACAAGATCGAACGAAGAAAATCGGCAGGGTTATTAGAACTTCTACCCATTCCGGAACAACCGTGGGAGAGCATTTTGCTCGATTTTATATCAGGCCTGCTGTAGACACCCCGATCTGTAACCCCCGCAAGAACCCTAACGACCTATGAGAACTACTGTTTTTGGAGTCCGGGACCCACCCGAGCACCCAAAACTATCCCGAAAGGGTTTGTTGGCTAACAAACCTGTTTTTTAAGTGGGATTGTCGCACGACATATCAGTGTGTCGCGCGACAATCACTGGTATGTCGCGCGACAATCACTCCTATGTCGCACGACAAACCCCTCTGACCCCGACCATCCACTCTCTGACAAATTAGTCTGTCAGAGACATCACTTTAGCCGTTTGTCGCGCGACATTGGATACATTGTCGCGCGACATATGCCCCTTTTGGGGAAGTGTCGTGTGACATATTCTTCCCACCACTATAAATAGGCCAACACCCCCAAGGGTTCAAGGACAACAACTTGGATTTAGAGAATTATTGGCTTATATATGATTTTCTAGTCTTTTGTCAAGCATTCTCGATTATCGTCTTATTTCTGAGGAATTATCGAATCTATTCCCGACACTCGACGTGTCCCGCTTTTGGAATCGAATTCTCGGAAATATCTAAAGAAGGAAAAGATCATTATCGCCGGAGATCTCTCTGCCGCATCATATTTTCTTTCTTATTATTATTCTCGTCGGAAAGGTAAAAAAAATCTCTTCTAGTATTTAAATTATATATCTGTGTACTTGTTTTACTTCTGTTGTTCAGTCCATGTTTTATTTGAATAAACTTATTGCCAAGTTACAAAGTAGTCTACTGTTTTCAAAACAAAAGACCCTGATAAAACCTTTTCCAAGATCAGAAGTATAAGTACATTATCATCTGAATAAATTTTTATTTTGAAAACCCGGATTGATAAGACTTATCTAGGAATTAAAATCAACATATCCTGTCTTTTCTATAGACTGCGACGTGTCTGATAAAACTCTCCTCAAAGAGTTTTAGCTCCATATTAAATTAGTCCCGATGCAAGATCCGAGCTTTTACAAAAGTAATCACAACTTGAGAAAATCGTCATTATCTGAGGAAATAATACGGGAAACTCTCTTAAAATAAAAGGTTTTGTCACTCGTATTTACATCTTTCAATAATAAAAACATCGGATCTCGGAATACAAATGTTTTTATCCCTTTTCCCACTTTTTCCAGAAATTAGGGTTTTCTCACTTGGAAAGTAGTAAACTGTCAGTAAAAGCATCCAAGTTTTTCAACATAAAATAAACGTATAAGACCATTAGAGACCGAAAGGGCGGAATGGGTGCTTAACACCTTCCCAAACCGTAATATAGTTTCCAAACCCTATAGAATCCTGGTTTTGCAGACAAATGTGTAAAGAAAGGCTTATCTGTAGCCTTTCCTCTTACACAACTATTTTGTCCGTTTTCTCGTAAAACGTACTGGTGACTCTGAACCAAACCCTTTGTATCTAAAAATAGGATAGAAAGACACCTGATATAAATTATCAACACACATAGAAGCAAATGGAACGACGAGATCCGTTCCGACGTTCCAGACGCCCAACTACGGAAGCGAGACTCGGGGGTCGCATTTGCGGGTTCTCACACTTGCCTAAAGTGGGGGACTTGACAACCATCCTCGTGGTCATTGATCGGTTCTCAAAATACGCCACTTTTATTGAGGTTCCAAAGAACACGTCTGGTGAGGAGACTGCACAGTTATTCTTCAAGTATGTGGTTAAATATTGGGGGATCCCTCGAAGCATCGTTAGTGATAGGGACTCACGATTCACGAAAAATTTTTGGAAGGAACTCTTTAAGGTTCTCGGCTCCAAGTTGTGTATGAGTTTTAGTTACCACCCTCAGTCTGATGGATAAAGTGAAAGATACAATGCAATGCTCGAGGAATATCTACGCCACTTTGCTAGTGCAACTCAGCGAAATTGGGTTAAATTATTAGATGTGGCTCAATTGTGCTTCAATGCCCAGAAGAACTCCAGGACAGGGAAGAGTGCTTTCGATATAGTGACGGGACAACAGCAATCCTTCCTCACACTGCCAACTCGATACCAACATCGAAATCCCCTAGAGCCCGCAATTTCTCTGAAGAATGGAAGCAGAATATTGAATTGGCTCGTTCACATTTAGAAAAGGCCACCCATCGAATGAAGAAATATGCGGACAAGAAAAGACGACCGTTAGAGTTCAAAGTAGGGGACCTCGTCATGGTTAAGCTCCTCCCGCAAGATAGAAAGTTCTTGAGGGGTCGCGACCCACGTCTTCTGCAGAAATATGAGGGACCGCTCAAAATCGAGAAGATGATTGGGAAAGTCGCTTATCGGATTGAACCCCCTAGTTGGTTGAAGGTCCACCCAGTGTTTCATGTCAGCATGCTGAAACCGTACTTTGCTGATACTACAGACCCATCCCGAAGCGAGTTTAATCGTCCAGGGTTGAAATAGAAAGCAGAGAGGAAGAGGTCAGTGGAAGCCATCCTTGCTGATCGAGTGGTGACAGCTTCCCGCAAACAACACCAAGAGTTTCTCATTAAATGAGCCGGAAGAGACCCAGAAGAGAACACCTGGGAAAGAGCATCGGACCTATCCGCATTCCAGGACCAGATCACGGCATACCTCGACAAGTTGACGAGGGCGTCAACAGCTCTAGTGGGGGAGGATGTCACGGGGTGCCTCCCAATAGCACTCGTGACCGACTACATTTCATCAACACTGTGCACACGCCCGAGCGCAGCACGGCCCAACAGGAGATCCAACACCACTTCATCAACACCGTGCACGCGCCCGAGCGCAGCACGGCCTAACAAGAGCTCCAGCACCAACAAGGCGCCAAGCATCATCTAGTTCTAGAATTGCGTTTAGGCCTCTCATATGTAAATATTGTTTCCATGTAACTAGATTTAGGAATTTTCTTTGTAATTGCATTTCATTTCCTTTGTAATCGTTTTCTTGTAACTTGTAAGACCCAACGTGCACTACTACCACTTTGATATTTTCATTAAGTGGTTATATGTGGGGATAAAACTATCTGTCTCACACTCGAGTTGCCTACTAGTGCACGTTATTTAGCACTTTGTTCTCAAGCTCTTACTTTCTTTCAAATTGTAATATCTTTCCATGTAATCCTATTTCTTGCAATGAAGTAATTTTAATTTATGCTCACTCTCTCTTTAAAATTACTATTGTTGCACATTGATTGTTGATTGTAAATAAAACTCGACCGTACTTGACTGGGCTATCGGTTAGCCTCGGCACTCACGCGGCATCCTTTGTGCCATCAAAGGACGCCCCGTGACACTGCGTTCTGTTAGGCTACAGATTACATTAACAAAATTTTAACCTATTGAAATAAAGTCTTTAATTTGTTCAGCGGGTGGAACGCTCCTCTTAAAATTTTTGTAAAATTAGTCAGTGCACATGCACGTGACAAATGTATAAATTGAATTAACAATAATTGCATACAAGTTAAAAAATAATTACAATTGCAAGTGTGGGAGGTAAAATTTATGAAAAGGTTAGCCAAGTCCACTACTGGTGGCCCATGTTATGGTCGGCCCAAAGACCATAAGCATACATAGCCACCATTTGGAATGCCTTAGGAACTCACATTTGCATGAGAACTATACTGGCCGATCATATGGATCATATGTATAGGCCAACCATTAATGATATCGAGAAGATTATTCGACCATATGTATGACTGAGCATAAGATTATGAGAATGACACTGAACGCCCATGTTGGTCGGCCAACAGACAAAAAGCAGCTAAGCTGGAAGATGACTCATCAGGGGAAAATAACTACTTCTATATGTATGAACAGAGACATTGCTGAATAAGCAATATGGATAAGAATCGGGAGTATTAGTGTCCAAATTTATCCTTTATAGTAATTTACCTTGTGTAAAAACCCTAATATAAAAATGTTATTTAGACCAAAGTATCCGTAAAAGTAATAGTTCTTGGCTTTCTCTTAGTGCATTTTCTTCTTTTTTTTTTTTTTGCCTTCATAGAGGGAATATATATGTTATGTTGCAAAAGCCCTCGTGGGCATTTATGTGAAATGTTGAAGGATGAATAACTTAGTTGAAATATTTTTCGAGTCTTCCTACCGAGAAGATGTTACTTGGAACACAAATTGATTGTTGGCTACGTGCAGTTTGGATCTGAGGAGGGGTCATTGAGTGTGTTTGTAGAAATGCTTCAAGAGCAAGTGCAAGCAACTGCGGTGACATTCTCTAGTGTTCTCCGTGCTTGTGCTAACTTAGCAGCCATGGATCCAGGGATCCAAATACATTCATTGACAATTCAACCATTTATGACCAAGATGTTGTAGTCGGCGATGCTTTGATAGCTACATTCGCCAAATGTGGCAACATCAAGGATTCTTGTATAGTTTTTGACATTATGAGTAGGTGATAAGTAGTTTCATGGAATTCTATGCTCTCAACATCCTTGATGCATGGTCTAGGTGACTAGGCTCTGAGAATCTATGAGAGGATGAAAACATCATATACCAGACCTAACCAATAGACTCTTTTTAGGGTCCTTGATCTCGGAATATAGCAACATGGGCTTATTAGAGTACTTCCATGGTACAAGACTGTAATATTGAAAGCATTATACTTGCATGGTATCACTTTCTGGGAAATTAGACCTTCTCGACATGGCTGCAAACCTTGTATAGCTAGAGCATTAGATGTTATGGTTTGGCATGCATTTTTTGCTTGGGGCCTGCGTTATCCTTAATGATGTAGAGCTTGAAAAGAGTATTGGCTCAGCACATTGCCGCATTCTCGAAATGAAACCTGATGATGAAGCAATCTATATATTGCTTTCGAATGTATATGCCACTTCTAGAAGGTGTGTTAATGTCGCTTCCCTTTGGAAAGAAATGAAGAAGAAAGGAATAAAGAAGGTACAGAGCGTTAGTTGGATAAAAACCCGGGGGACGGTTCATTATTTTGCTGTTGGCGATTCTTCACACTCTGATATTAGATTAATAAATGGGGATACTCTAGCTTTTGGGCTCATATATACCGACGCCATTTGGAAGCCCTATTGGTATCATTCAAATTCTTTGATTATGCATGGACTATACCATGGAATGGTCAAGTTTAAAACAAGCAATGTGACTCGAGATATCATAATCAGAGATACATATTGGTTTCATCACTTCCAAGATGGTGTTTGCTCTTGCGGTGACTCTTGGTGATGTGTCCTGACAACAGGGTGGCCCTGAGGGTGTGCAGGGTGGACGCACATGGCCTTTATTACAGCAATAGTTCTTGTAACTTATGTAGGAGGCCGAATATTTTAAACATGTCAATAGAATAAGGTCCCAAGAAGTATCTTGTTTCTTGTATATGAGATTAAGGTTCTCCGCTTTAATTGTACGCCTATGACATTAGCAACACCATCAGTTGGCTGGGGATGTGGGGATATACTCATGTAGATGCCGGAGATGTAGATTCCGGAAGCTGCTTGTAATCTATGACTTTTGCACTCGTATGTATCTCATCCAATTAAAATTTCATCCAACTTATAGCTCGAGGAGATAAATATATACAACTCAATGTCCATGTTGTTGAATTCAGATAATTAAGAAGTTGTTCAACTGAGGGTACGTAGTGTCACTTGCATGAATTATTTGACGTAGATAAGGTACTTAAATAGTATTACAAGCATGGTCAGTAGAGACTTGAGATTAAGAACCAAACCTCTTGGCCCAATGGTATAAGGTTGTCACTGGGACAACCTTGGGTCAACTTGGAGCTCCCAAGGTCGAATCCGGCGTTGTCAAAATAATGCTTGACCAGCGGCAGCAACGAACCGCGAGCAGGGATTAGTCGAGGTGCGCGAAAGCTGGCCTAGACACCCCGTGGGAAACAAAAAAAAAAAAAAAGAGACTTGAGATTAAGATAAGGTAGAGACAATCAAAATTAAGACTTGAGATTATTAGAAATGCCCAAAATATATCATATTCTTACAAGATCCTTCGTATCTAATCATTCTATTATATTAACAATTTCACAAAAAGGGTGAAATTGGCTCCGGGGTCTAAAGAAAAGTAACTTTTTTAGTTGAAAGCAATCAATAAACATGATTGTAATATGGAAAAGAGCAGAACTAGAGGGACACATAAAATAGACACGATTAAATGACATGCTGAGTTGGCGAACTATGTAATCGATGAGCAAAAAAAGAGAGAGAAAAAAATAAAAAAAGAAACCCACTCCCACCGTTTCTCTCTCCCCTGTATACCTACATTTCTCCCGCTCTCTCTGCAATCAAACCAGCACAACACACTTTCCTATGCAGCTAGGCTGACTGCCATGGCTGCCATAATTCTGCCATGGCTGCCATTAATTCTCAGTACTATTCAACAAACTTTTTTATTGACAGGACATCTCTCCATTCAGGGCGCCAGCCATAATGCCTTGTTGGAATACTTGGGGTAGATTCAAACTGTAGAAATGCAGAGACCGGCTGCCACCACCACCAATGTCTCGTGCTGGCAAACACAGCTTTTCTCGCATGACAAACGCTGTGTTCATCCGCGTGAGACAATGGCAATGGTGGTGGCGACAATTTTAAAAAAGAGAATGAGAGGTGATTCTTGATAAAGGTTTCATTTGTAGCAAGGAGAGATAGGTAGTAATCAAGAGAAAGATTTATTGGGAAAACAGGTTAATAAAATATAAAATAAAATAAAAGAGATAAAATATTAAATTGTCAACTGGGCGTGTCATCTCATCGTATCTTCTAAATAGTCTCTGTAAGATTATTGATATGGAAAAAAGGGTGAAATTGCTTCAGGGGTCCACAAATGACTTTAATTTAAGGCAATAAATTAACAAGCACTAAACCGAAAGTGGGTAATTAGAAAGCAAAAAAAGGGTGAAAGACTTTGATTGACTACCATTAAAAATTAACCCCAACATCACTTCTTGTCCACGTACCTCTCTTTAGGGGTGGAAAAAAAACCAAACTGCCGGGTTATCGAACCGATCTGATTCGTTTGGAGTAATTTCGGGGCAAATTTTTTTAGATTGGTTCGGTTTTGGATTTTAAAAACAAAATCACCGTAGGTTCGGTTTCGGATTTTTTTTTAAAAATCGCTCCGAATCGCCCTGAATATATATATATATATAAATAATATATAGAAATAATATTTTATATAAAAATATATATATTATTTTTGAAAAATGGATACTTAAATTGTTTGAAGTTTAATTGTGTGTCTAGATTTAATGTCTAAAATTTATTTTTAGCTTAAAATAATGGTTATCTGGGCGGGGCGGTTCGGATCGGTTAACCATAAATTAATTTGGATCGGTTTCGGTTTAAAAAAAAAAAAACCATTGCGATTTTGGTTCGGGATAATAGAATGCGGTTTAGTTTCGAGTTTAAGGAAAACCATCCCGAAACTGCCCCGTTGCCATTCCTACCTCTCCCCTCCTCTCATTAATTTACAAAATATGGTGTCCCAGTTCTAGCTAATTAACAGCCTGAACTGAATAGGAAGATCAATGTTCAAATGGGAAATGGCTGTGTGAGAGCCCAAGAACCCTCCTCCTCCTCATCTTCCACTTCTAGATTATCATCATATACATACAACGTACGCGTTCTTCGGTCACTACGAGAAAATAGGTTTTTCTCAGCACTAGTCTAATGCCGCAATAAATAGTATAAATGTCATAAAGTTTTTTTTGCAACATTTGTTTGAGTACGAGTAATTATCAATTCCTCTTTCAATTTAAATCCATCGCAAATGTAACTAAAATAACCCTAAAATTAACAAAAAAAAAAAAAAAAGTCACTAACAATCAGATTGAAGTGCTAATCTACGGAAAGGGTGAAATTGTGACTTTGGCATTAGGCTCCACAATCCCATGTGTGCTATCATCTAAATAGAATATGTATTAAGGAAATTATGTATTATGGACAATTGTAAATCCTACGTACTATTAGATTCACGTATTATGGGTTATTGTAAACCCTATGTATTATAATATTCATGTCTTTTTTAAAAAAGTGCTAATTATTTTCAATTGAATGTTTCCATGTTTTCCGTTCTCTTGAATTATTCTTTTCTTAATATTAAATTCTGAATCCGAATTTGTGATACAAACGAGTAGATTAGTTCCGTAATTAATTTGGCTTTGTTTATTCTTTGACGCTAAAGATAATATCATTATCGATGACATGAAATTATAATCCGACTACTGTGCTGGTGGTGTAGATGTTTACGAAATTATGATGCAATTTCAAAATATAATTGTTATATATAGGATTGCATGTTTTCCGTTCTCTTGAATTATATTTTACTTTCTTTTTTCTCCTGCTGAGTACTATTCTGGTTTTCTAGATTATTGTGAACGTACTTTTTGTGAATAATTAGATGCTTTGTAAACCATTACAATTAGTTTTGATTTTTTTTTAATTTATTTACGCGTGTTTAAGTAAGTATTTAATTTATTTAATTATGCAATATTTAATTATTTATTGTGTTTTAATTACAAGCACATTAGGCCATGTTATTTTTTTTAAGGTTGATAATGAGTATATTTGATTGATTTTATTGTACATATTTATGCCAGATTCTGGAATGTTTAAATATATAAAGGCATATTACATAAGGACATAATTATACATATGGATATCTTGGTTTATAACATAGCTATCAAATTATCTTTGAAACCTTATTATATATTTCATGTCATTTAATAGAGGTTTTTTAGTGATAGTTCTTTTCTAATTTATTTGATTACATGCTAATAATATTTAAATATTACTTATATTGTTAATTGTTTTATTTAGTATGTCATAAATTGAAAATTTCTATGATAATGAAAGTTCATACGCATTATAATTACTATGATAAAGTATTTTCATATAACATAAAAAAAATAAAAAATGTGATCATTACAAATCTTAGATTTGAAATCTAATTCACAATCATGGAAAATAAATTATTATGGATATGATTATATCTCTTGTTTATTAAGATGGCTATTGGCTAACCTAACTCGACCTGAATTTGACATTTTGGACTTAGAAGGACTTGAGTACCATTAATGGTTTTATGATATAGAAATTCCTTTAGTGGCCAAAGAATACTCTGTCACACTTCCTGACCCTAAAGACCCCACAAATAAAGGACCGTCTAACAAGGTGAAAGCAAATGCATTAATATTTCTTAAGAGACATATTGATCACAGCCTACGCTGGGAGTACCTTCAGTTGAAGACCCCTAAAGAACTATGGGATACCCTTAAGGAACGTTTTGGGAACATTCATGACACTTTGCTCCTAGAGTTGACTGTTCAGTGGAATGAAATCCGCTTGCCTGACTATAAAAGGGTCAACGACTTCAACAAGGACATGTTGCGCTTAAAGGTACGTCTCAACTTCTGTGAAAAGGATCGCACATAAGATGATATGATCCAGAAGACTCTTTCCACTTTTCTTACTTCAGAACATATATTAGGGAACCAGTATAGGCTTGAGTATGATAACAAAAGAATCACAACATTTAATAAGCTGATCAATCTACTACAAGTGGCTGAAAGGCATAACGATGTTCTTTTGAATAACAATGCAAGGCTTGTTGGGACAAAGAATTCTTGAAACTATCTATGGCAAGATGAACAGTGGAAAGAACTCCAATGCAAGGGGGCTAGACGTGCTGATCCATACCCATGTGACAACAATGCACAACGTGAAAAGGGACGTGGGTATCGTGGTATGGGTCGTGAAGGCTCTTCCAATGTATGGCGAAGAAATGGTGTTATTAGATCTAGTGGTCAAGGAAACAAGATACAAAATGAACCTAAGAACCCTCTAACCAAAGATGAAAGAGTTGGCGATGAACCATATTACAGGTGTGGAGTTGTTGGGTACTAGTACAAGAACTGCCATGCAAGCGCTAAAATAGTAGGCAGTTACAAGAGATATCGAGAATCTAAAGAATAAGAATCTCATTTTATGAATGAAGAAGACAACAACGCTGATATCAACTTCACAATCGCATACTTTAATGGCAAGAAGGACTTTGCTCAGTCAATGGATGTACTCGATTTTGACTGATATAATTTATTAACTTTATTTTTTAGAGATAGTTGAACAAGCATGTTGTCTAATTTTTAATTACACTATGATTTTGTTTTAAAGTTTATGTTGATTTGATGGATGATAAACGCATAATTTTGTAGTCGCTAACGCCATTTTGATTGTTATTATCGCGTTTATCTTAGCCTAGTTTAAATAAATTAACCCACTTTTGCACACACACTCAAAATATCAAGAATTGCTTTAACATGGCTCAAAGTAGCCTTTTCTAGTGTCTTGATTGTACCTTCAGGCTATGAAAGCAAGTTGGGAAGCTTTGGGAAGGATTCAAAGGAGATAGAAGCCAAAAGAAAAAAAGAAAGTTGCCCGAACCTGCCCTCTAATCGACCAGAGGGTGCTCTGATCGATCAGAGCCCACCTTATTGAGAAAATCTCCCCTCTAATCGATCAGAGACCTCCCAGATTGCACAGTACAGTCCCCAAAAGTTGCTTTTCTACCTTTTTGATGCTTGAAAACTCCCCAAAAGTGCTGGACTTCCTATTTTTGTTTAAAGCTCAGGTGTTTACCCAGGGGTCCCTTAGAAAGTGTGTTAGAATAGCTATTTTTGGCATTGTTTTTCTTTTTATTTAAATATTTTCTTTGTCCTCATTTGGGGATGTGTAATCTTTAGATCTAGATTAGATATTTAAGGACGTAATTTTCTAGATCTAGATGGAAGTAATATAAGAAATTTTCCTACACTTTCTCTTTCTATTACTTTTGTAAGAAATCTAGTTAGAGAAACTTTTGAGAGAGATGTAGATCACTTTAATGGTTTTTGTTCATACAACTATCATGGAGTAGTTTCATTGCTAAGGCTAAAAGATGAAGTTTGCATTGCATTAATTATGTAAGTTTGTTTCTCATTCCATTATTAGTATTGTTAAATACTTATTGAATCCTTCATCTTCTCTATTCAATCAACCATTCATAAGCTAGTAAGATAATCCTCATAAGGTGATTAGACTTTGTATGCCTTGTATACATAGATCTCAAGCATTAATGAGGAGATGATACATTTGTGTATTTCTTATTAGCCTATGTCCATTCCTTCTATGATTGAGATACTTTATATTGCCAAGCATGTTTAGTCTTTGAATATTCATAGAAATACCATAAATTTGAGATTCCAATCCTTGAATGCTTTAATGATATGTTGAGTGCTTTCTACACTTTATGTGATTTTGAGGCTCAATATTTTCTTAGTTAGAGTGTTGCCAAGGAGGATCTCTTAAGTTTATGCCATAATCAACTCCACTAATTACCTTAAGGATTCAATTTGTATTTATCAAATGTGTCTAAATCGGATGATTTAATCTCCACCTAGACCTCCCAATCTTAGACAAATGAAATGTTATGATTTATTGAGCTAAACTTTTTAGTTGGCCATTTTCATAATCAAGTCAATTGCCTAGGGGAAACTAACAATGAATTCTCAATGCCTAGTTTAAGTTTATGCCTTTTCTTTTGGTGTATCTCAAGTTTGCATCTTGGTTGAACATTATATGGGAATGGGTTGCACTTACTTCACACCCTTTGTTACAAGATAAAAATGAGAGATATATTTGTGTTGAGCTTACTTACACCCTTTCTTTATATGGCATTTATATGGGAATGGGTTGCTTTAGCTTCACACCCTTTTGCTTAGAAAAGTGTAAGGTACTCAACACTTAGGAATTGCATTGAGAATTTTGAATGAGATTAATTTTACATAACATTGCAAAGCAAATGAATTATATAATGCCTTAGCCTTTTCTTATCAATTGATACACCACTTTAGTTTTTTTTATTGCAAGTCTTTAAAATCAACAACTAAAATCAACCAATCAAATTCTCTTGAACAAAGCCTTGGACTCGTAATCACCACATCGTCTTTCCAACTATTCTTGTGGTTCGACACTTGGACTTACCAAGTATTATAACTTGACAACCTACACTTGGGTTCCTAAGCACGAAAATATTTTCGGGCGCGTCAATGGATTAGATTTTTAAATAAAATATTGGATTAATTACTGTTAGTTTTATTCGAATTTTATTCTAAAGTAATTGGATTTGTCCGTTTTATTACTACATAGTTCGAAGTTTATACTCGATTTCTTTACTGTAAAAATGAATAGAGGATAACTTTAATGATTGATTGATAGTGGGAACACCATAACCATTCAACGAAATAAGAAATTAATAACCTATAATACCTATGTGACTATGATGACTAAATCATCATAAGAGCGAAGAACTACTCAATAATTTTGTTGCTAAAACAGCGTTTGAAGCCACATACGTTCTATATGCACCTAGAGCAATCCGAACTTTACTAATGATATTCGTACTAACAGTAATCATACAAAAACTAAATGTAAGAATGGAACAAAAAAATATTTATTTGACCTCTAAACAAAAGTGCAAAGAAATGTATATTAGAGAAACTTATGAGTCATTATAGTAGAATGTATTGTTATGCCCCGTATTCCGTTATAAGGCTTAGGCCTCCGGAACCCGGTTAATCACGGTACTGTATGCGACGGAGGATTTGAAATATATAATTTAAAACTTATTTATCAGTAAATTACATGTAAGGCCTTAATTTTTAAGAAAATTTCAGGATGTGGAGTTCGTAAATTTAACAAATTCGAACTTGTAAAATTATAAAATAAATCTTATTTCTATAAACTCCAAATTTATAAAGTCTATAATCAATAAAAGAGATTATACAATTTCGTATATCAAACAAATCCTCCAACGAGTTCCCAATCAACCAAAAGGCTTTACATCACATAAGAATAGAATTTAATAGAGGTTTAATTATACAAAATACATAAATTAACTAAATATACAAAAGCTGAGTCGTCTACGGACGACTACAAGTAGTCTAAGGTCATCAGAGGTGTCTATACTTCGTATTCATGCTACCCCCGAAGAGAATTACCTGCAAAACTGGTTTAGAAAAATGGGAGTGAGCCAAACACGGGTTCAGTGGGAACTATAAGAGTTTGGATAAGAAAATATATTTAAGAATGCACATGCAATGTGAGATTAAGAAAGTAATTTGAACCATGTATACATATATACTTATACTGTTTTTACATACATACATAGATATAGATAGTACTCTTGTCAAAATAACTTGGAAACTATGTTATATGTAATGCACACCAAGTGCAGCCCCATCCCCGAAAATACAATAAAGAACATATTATCAGAAGTTAAATAAATCATAATAATATAGTATGTCATAAGAGAAGTGTAAGCACTAATCTTATAACCGTTAAGCTCATCCCACATCAGACATCTAGGATTTACTTTACTGTGCACAGCGATCGCGATCTAAGCCCCCAAGGCGGGTCCCCCGTGGACCACCTAGATGGTGTAGGGTATGCCGCCTCCGGGGTCCCCTTATGGACCATATAGTATGCCGCTCTCAAAGCAGGATCCCTCTATACGGATCAGGGTGTGTAGTCGCCAAGGTTAAGTCCCCCCATGGACCATTAGTGCCATACAAAACCAAAACATTAATAGAAAGTATCCCCAAAGGCTGTACTTATATATATAACATACATATATGTATATATATATCTCCACTCATATCTTCATACTAATTTCGCTTACCAAGAGCGTATTCAATTTTTTTATATATGCAACGTTCAGTCTATATACAAATTATATGTTCAACCAATGTGTATATGTGATACTAGGTTTATGTACAACGATAATATACTCAACTTAAAATGTATTTAATATACACGTGCCATTTAAGAAACTAACACCATAACATGATTTTATCAATACGAAACTTAAACAATTCCAATGGGTGAACTAGTATTCTATTGGTATTAAACTCTTGGGTTGATAGAATACTATTCACTAGATAATTTATCCGTTCTATAGCGTATGCATCGCATGGATACAATCATAGTGACTTTGGTAGTGAAACCATGGATTCACCCACCATTTGCAAGTGTGTAACTTAAGAAAATATTATATGATTGTTACCAAAATGGCGAGTCCACCACATTCATGGTATTTGTAATTCCAATGGCATGCATATATTATCTACATCGTAAGAACAGTACATATACAACTCTATTTCAATACACTAAACAAATGAATGTATCCAAGGCCCTCTATAACTTTTAGTTAATAAATAATTCCCTTTATAACTTAATAATATAAGTAGGAGCAATTTTGTATAGCTTTTAAGGTACTAAGTTCACACCAAGGTATACTAAAATTCAAATCTTGAATAAAGTGTCCTTCATAAACCATAACATAGTATATATACCCTCAAATTGAGTATACGCGCACCTGCACCAGCAGATAACTAATAGAGTCCGTGGTACGCTAGCGTATAAAGAGGTTTATATATATAGGCATGAAATTACCACAAAACATGGATAAAATCCAGAAAACAATTCATAAATCTCAAACCCAAGCCCAATGTATGTGTGTGTCAACAAGATTATAGGAAAACCCTTAATATACATTGAAAATTGAAGGTGCAACACATAATACTAGAAATTGAGCTTGAGTACTAGAGTTCCCACCTTAATAGGGTTAATCCCTCAAAGATTTGCGATTGAATCGAGTTGGAGAAGCGCCAATTTCGAAAACCCCCCAATTGAGCTCAAGAACCCAAACTACGGTGGAACGAAAGGAAGGAAGAAGATAAAGAGGAAGATGATTTGATGATGATTGGGGATGATAAAATTGTATCATGATGAAGCATGGTTGATGATCCCTCAAAATCTCATAAAAATTGAGCTCTCCACTTTCTCTCTAGCCCTCTAATAGAGGTGGGTCGAATATGGGAAGAAAAGAAGGAGAGAGGTGAACATATAGAAAGGAAAGGATGCTAAAAATCTTGCTGGGCCACCTCTAATCGATCAGAGCTACCTCTGATCGATCAGAGGCCACATTTTCTGAAGCTCAACATTTTTTTGACAAAAATCTCAGTTTTCTCGCCCTTTTTTGACCCCTGAAATGACTCCAAATCAACTCGACTTTAAAACAAAAATTTTAGAGGGGAAAGAGATGAAATCATGGCCAAAAATGGGGACTTATTTGGACATCGTATGAGAAATTTATGGCCTCTCAAAGTAGGCCAAAAACTCATTTTTGGCAAAGGTTCAATTTTTCGCCGTTAGCTACCAATTTCAACTGCGGCTTCCCGAAATGCATTCTAACCATTCATGCATACTTAAATATCATTAAAATGACTTGTTAAAAGCATTGGATTAACTACGAAGGCTCCAGAACAAAATTGGATCATTTAACGGAGATTTTTGCCTTGAACGGGCTTAAGAAGGAATTTATTGTAGAAATGAAATACAAGGCGTTACAATCTCCCCTCCTTAAAAGGTTTCTTCCTCGAAACTTGAATAACGATGGGTAAGAAGCAAAACAATACTCCAAAATGTGTCGATCTTCCCTCCTTAAGAGAGTATCTACATTTTGGAGGTAATATCTTTCATGGAATTGGTTAAGACGCACTCACCACACTACATGCATGATTGGAACGTAGTTAACTCCATCTGAGTTTAGGGACACTGTATCACATTGTCAGGACCCAAACGCGAAAATTGGACCTTATATATCAGTCTCGTGGCTCAGATTATGCTTTGGCATGCTTGCCTAGTGTACCTTGGTCATGATATATGTGTTAAAAGTACTTACACGGATATCCCCTCTCCTGAGTGATAAATAAATGGGACAAAAATTCAACACATTGCAACGTGTTGATACTAGTAATGTTAAAAAGTAATCCTTAACTTTCGAGGTATTGGAATCAATATCCCCCTTTCCCATTATACCTCATTTGACCATGTCAAAGGAACGACACCCTATTTTTTTTTCAAAGTTTGTTCTTTAGCTAAAGATACAAAATGAAATATACATTTTTTTACAAAGAATATAATGATATTTTTGTGGATTAATCCATCTAGAATGCGGAGCCATTCAAAGTACTTTATGGATGTGGTGGATAATTCGACATTCTGGTCACACGTCGAATAATTGTTTACAAGAAATGTTGCATTTATAAACCTCTTAGCACAAATTATACGCTTAAGGGCTCACCACCCTAATTACTGTATCATGTTTAGAAGACCCAATAAAACTAGGGAGTTTACATCAAAAGTACCTGATGATTATTGCATAAAATCGAAGTAAAGAATCTCGTTCTTTATGTGCATACACAAAAATGTCTCACAAAAGCAACAATTAAAATGATATAGACGGTAGATAGGGTATTGGTTATGCACACCATATTGCCTATATATGCCCGGGGTTTATGCAATATTGTATGCAGCTTTACTTATTTATTTCAAGGCCCAATATTAAATAACTATTATATGCGTAACAGTTGGTAACTGAATATTAGTCTGATATTTTACTCATATGTGCCGATTGCGCCCCCACAACATATTAAACTGGGCCCGCTGAGATAATTAAGTATTAACGTTAGATACGAATACTCAACGATAATCCGCCATTTGGAATCCTTATCAGGCGATCTCTTTACCACTAAGAATTGCGGATTGTCACTTTGATGAGATTGTCTTCCTGTCGTTAGGGGGAGATAGGAAAATAAATTTCCAAGAAAACAATACAGGAATTATCGTGGTCCCCACTCTGTCTCATCTTAATCCCAAGACACATCACAATGTACAGTGAAGTGAAAAACAACAATCCATCTTTAAAATGTAACATATTCGATGCCTGGCACATTTACTAATATCGAAAAGTGACGAGATCAAACATAGTAACTACAATATGTTTGCAAGGTTGGAAGTTCCTGTAACACCCGGTGTTTATATTAATGTAATTAGGAGTTAGTTTGTATGCTTTGTGTGAGAAAGCATCGTAAATGTATGAAAAAAATTTCATGTTCTCGCATAGAAATTGATATCGTTGACCAAACTTGCAAAATTCACCAAAAGTTTATTTTAACTCATGTTTAAGTGAATCTAAAGCCATATGTTAGATATTGAGCTATATTTCAATATAAATTTTTGATACACAAAAGGAGTATGTTGTGAAAAAATAGGCGCCTCTTGGAAGGCGACCCCAGGAAAATTTTCTCTCATAATTAAATAGCAACATGTTTTTGAAAACAGGCACTTGTTGGGGCCAAAAAATTTCAGAGTTGAGAGCTTCTTTCTTTACAAAACTTCTCTCTAGATTTTCATCGATATCAAGTTTTCGGATTTTGATTCGACCTTAAGGAAAGTTATTCTACGTGATACGGGGATCGAGGTGACATAGGAATTTCAAGATTTCATCGGACGGAGTTCCGAATATCATATTTCTTTTTTCCTTTCGGCTTATAACTTCGAGGTAGGGGTTTATATGGTTTCAAATTAAAACTTATTTCATGGATATCATCATGATTTCATTCTTATTTGTTTTATTTATCTAAAGCATGATATATAAAATGATGTTTTATGATTTACAAAGATTTAAATATGAAATTTAAGGCAATAGATGCCATATACACTTGATATTCTTATATTATCAAACCCTATAAAGTATTCCATGGATGTATGATTATTAGAAGATGATGGAAACAAATTATTATTGATTTATACAAATCATGGAATATGGGTTTGGATTTATTGAAGTGTATGCGGCATAAATTGCTTCAAATGCTTGTTGAATGGCATGAATGCATGTTTGCATTATTATTGTGTTAACCGAAGATTCAAAAATCTCATGGCAAGCCCTTGATTGAACTTATGGCTTGGGGTTCGACTGAATAATTCATGGAAAGCCTATATTATTTATTGTTGATTTGGAGAGTTTGTCTCAGAATCAGATTATCGATATGAATATATAGTACGTGCTTGTCGGGATGGAAAATAGGTAGGGCTCAGCGCCCTTGGGTTAAAAATCCCTAAACCCCCCGGGGAGAAATGTTTGGCCGCTTATAACCTACTGGTGAAGAGTTCAGAAACTTAGGAAATGGGTAAGGCACTATGGATTCGGTTTATGTCTATGCTTGTATGAATTGGGGACAAGTAGTCCTATTTCTATCACTGCGTTGGTAATGCATTTTCTTGAAGCGACGAAGGGTACTCTTTTATCTATGGTTCGGATTTTCCATAGCGCGGTAATGGTTGACACGGGAGGTAACTTGCATAGCACGTGCATGCATTGTCTTATAAACGTTCCGCTACTTAGTTAGCTTGGTAGTTTTTGAAGGACTAGAAATGCAGCTCATGGATATTCTTGGCTTTCTTTGAAATTTGAAGAGTTCTATCAATGAAAGTTTTGACTTTGAAGAACTAATACCCTTGAAACTTGAATTTTGGGAGGTGGCCTTCACAAAGACGATCTTGGTTTGTTTTTTAGCATCAAAATTTGAGAATCCAAGTCATTCTTTGTTATTTTCACTCTTTTGATTTGAATGCATTGATTCAAATTTCTTAGAACTAGTAACCTAAGTTTAACGGTTAAAGCGTTTTTAAGTTGTTGAGTTAGATCGCAAATGCGTTCTTCAAGTCATTTATTTTTGTCCTCATACTCCAAATTTTCCTTTTTTAAAGAACTAATTAAACCAAGACAATTTTCTTTATCACTTTCAAGTTGTCTAATTTTCTATAAAAACTCAGTCTTTTCAGCCTTTGAATTTTCAAAACTTACTTTATCCTTTCTCAAATCGATAATCTCCTTTTCAAGAAATTTATTTTTGGACATAAGTTTTGAATTTTCCACAAAAAGTTTTGACATTCTAGTAGAAGAGCGTCATAGGCTAATTGAAGATCCGAAAAATCTTCATCTTCATCAGAAAGTGAATTCCTAGAATTATTCATAATAGCCATGGAAAACCAAACCAAATAAACCAAAGCAAACAAATAGACACAAATCTTTGAAAATTAAGGACACCCCCTCAGATACCAATTGATGAATTCAGGGATCGTATTGCCTAGGTTGATTTTAGGATTTTTATCAAAAACAATTTGAGATTTGATAAGCGGAATTAAAACCCTAGGTCTAATTAATTTTACTGTCGAAACCTGTATTGTGTTGTCTAGTAATTATATCAAGCAATTACACAAAAAGCAATCACACAATACTAGGAATTTACGAGGTATCCCTGCTTGTGTAGGTCTAATTCTCGGGACTAACCGATAGTGCTTCACTATGATCAAAACAGAATTATAGACTTGATGACTTAAAAAAATTGCTTCCCCACAATTTAGGCAACAGTCCCGTCAATCCCTTGAACGTAGAATCCAACCGCAGCTAGCTTGGCGTAGCGCTTCCTGCTTTTCCAGCTTACCCGTTGCTTCCTTCTATGCACTTAATCACAATCCTTTACCCCCTTCTGCGATCTCCCTGATCGAGCGTTAGCCACTTTGCTCACCTCGTCTCTAATCGCAACTGATGACACTCCCGCAGGACCGTGAACGTTTCAAACCCTAGTTATTAAAATTCAAGAACAATATGATCTCCTAAGGCATGTAAACAAAAGCTAAGTACTATTTCAAAACTCTCAAAAATTGATTCTAGCATTTGAATTTTTTCGCTTCAAAAAGCTCTCTAGAATCATATTTTTTTGACCAAAACTAATGATTATAATTATAAATAAAATATAGAGTCAAAGTTCTTTTTGAAATAGTTTAAAAATATTAAAAACAATTGCGATAAAAATAAGTACCCAAAAATTTATAACCCAACTGGTACGCATCGAAAAAGGTTGGACAGATTAAAAAAAAGTCGAATTTGAATTCCTTGCATAATTTTCCCCGGACCGGTACATATTAGTAATAGATGTACCGGTCCACCACCAAACTTACGCTACCTGCTCCTTTGATAAGGGTACAAGTGTAAAGGCATTAAAGGAAGGCATGGAATACCATTATGGAAAATAAAGAAAAGCCAACACGTGGGTTTTGAAAAAATAAATGCATCTTTGACTTTTTCAAAGAATTTAACTTTTTCTTTATTTAATTGATAAAATCATTTATTTAAAAAAAATTTATTTTTATTTTTCTTTTTATTTTTCTTTTCATTGAATTAAATATGTTTGTGCACCAATTCGACTCAAATTTCAGAGACAACTTTATAAAACATGTTAGACTTGAAAAAAATAAGTTTTCTCAATAATTTGTATCTACTGAACTTTTCGAATTTTAGCAAAAATGGATAAAAATACTTAAAAAATAAATATGACTCAAAAGCTTTTTAAATCGAATTTTAAGCTCAAGCACCACATATATTTTGAATCAAACTATATAACCAACTTACCTTAGGTCATGAATTATGTGCAATGAATCCGGTAAATTTGGCGAGTTTCCGTTAATTGTCGCATCTTCAAATCTTCAATTTGACTCAAACAATTACAACATAAAAAGTGTTCTTAGCACCGGTATCAAACCAACTAAAAATATAGGCCTAACAGTTACCCCCTGAATAATAGGTATAATTTGAGTTACCCCGATGTGCAAATCGGTCATTTTGCGCCTAAAATTTAACGGATGACTAACCCCATTAAACGACAGAGGGGTAACTCAAAGGATTATCAAACTAAGGGGGTAACTCTAATTATGACTATTATTCAAAGGGGTAACTCTAAAATGCCCTTATTAATATATCACATATGACTATGTATTGGAGTTTATTTGACGTTGCTTTAAAGTTACATGAGTGACGTATAAGAATAGACTTATTAAAAAATATAAACACATCATGCAAAAGAAATTTGTATTAAATCTTTTGGATTGCAAAGTTAAGTTTGTACAAAACACAATTTCGGTCAAAACCCTCATTTTAAAAGGCGATTGATAAACATGTCCTTATTTCAGAAAATTAATGAAAACTAACCCCTTATTTTAAAAATATATATTATTTCCTAATTTTTTTGCAAAATACAACAAATCTTTTGCCCCATTTCCTGTTACAAATCCTATAAAGCTAGTACCAACTTTAATGCAAGGTTGTAGTTCTGAACAAAACTTAAGAAAAACTAATATTATTGCTACTAATTCCATGTAAATCTATTCCATAATGTGAGTAAATTTGGGTGGAGAAATCTCTAAAAAACCTCACAATTTTGCGATTTGTATTTTACTCCTGTGTAAACTTAATTTCACTCTTTGAACTAGTCAATTTGTTTTTGATATAAGCATTACATGGATACACATAGGGCCAACTCTAATAAGGGAGAAGGGGATGGGGGGCAATCGGCCCTCCTTGGATTTGAATTATTTTTTTTACTACATATGGGGTATTGAAAAAATATATATAGAGTGACTATGTATAAAACTTAAAATTTTAGGATATCCAATTGTAATAATAAAGTGAACAGATCTTGTCTTATTCCTTGCGAGTGCGGAAGAGAGCCTTATTTTTCATAAATGCTTAACAAGTCATAAGAGGTAATTAATCCCTTATAAACCTATCAATTTTATCACAAAGTTTCCATATGGGACTTACTATTTTTAATTCCATTTTTTATCTCAAGTCGTTCACTTTGGGTGACATTTTATCATTCACCGCATAACTATTTTGAGCAAATAAATACATGATTTTGATGTCCTCACGGACGATAACATAAATCTATAATAACCTTTATCAACCGAGTGTGAGAGACCACTAAAAATTACCCTCACGGACGATAACATGGTAAATCCTTTCTACATAATATTATTAATGCCATTATGTGAAGAAACTAAATTGTGGGCAACCTTATTAAGGTCGCTTGGAACAAACTGAAAATAAACATTAACAACATAACTCAAAGATAAGATGTCCAAAATTAATCAATCCACTTTATGTGAACACATAAAAACACAATTTTTTTCCTCATAATCGCTTTTATTGATAAATAGAGAAGTGCCATCGCAAGTGGGTACTAATTGAGTTCGACTTCGTTTCGTTTTTATTATTATTTGAAGCGTTACATACTTTAATTTACACAAATTTTTTTATTTTTTTTTTATATTATTAGGGTAGTTGGGAATTTTACATATGGCTGATAATAACTTAAGGAAATGTTATTGAGACGCACTGAAAGCTCATCCACCCTAGACATCATGACTATGTGATCCGATGTTGCGATTTCTTGGACCTCAGTTGGAGGATTTCTTGTTACCATGAGCCGTTGGAAAGATGGTATTAGAATCTTGTCTTGACCGGATATTATAAAAACTCGATTGACTGAACCATATTTTTCAGTTGATAACTTTAGCACATTTGACATGTCTTGTTCACTGTAGACACGTGATGGCCTCGACAACAAAGTTGCCAGTACCCAGTCCTGCCACAAACAGACCAAAAAATTATAGATAATGCTTTTACATCAAATGCACTCAATCAAACATGTTGATTGTGAGAATTCACAAAAGGTGCCCAAGTTAATTAAAGGCCCGCCCGGCCCCTTTAATCTTTAAACCACCCAGATTTATCTAGTTCGATAAATTTCATTTACCTCAATAAGGCTATTCTGAAATAAATACTTTCTCAAGTACTTGGGCCCAAATAGTAATGCAGTTGTCCCGTTGATATTTAAATATCTGTTGTCCGGCTGGGAAAGATTTTGTGTTGGGGCTAGCTTCAATACATAACAAACAAAACATAATCAACGCATTGCATAATTAAGCTATATATATCTATCTCAATTTATTGGAATTTTTTTTTTTTACAGAATACCATAACAAATAAAGCCATAATACATACATCTTGATTGAGCGTAGATATGTTGTAATCTGGACCGGGCATAAAAGCAGTAAGAAAAACCGCAACTTTGATTTTCTGAGGAAAAAGTTCCATGGACTGCGAGATTGCCAACCCACCTTGACTGTGACCTACGAGTATTACCTTCTCTTGGGAAGGAAGAGCGGCCATGTAGTCCCTCAAAGGCTTAAAGGAATCAGCGATGGAGGGAATGTCAGTCACCTGCCTCGGGTCAACGCCCGCAGCAGCCAAGTCAAAGGCTGTAACCTTATGGCCGTATGACCATAGTCGGGGCACTAGTTTGAACCAAGACCAGGCTCCAAGGCCCCCACCATGGACTAGCACAAAGTGATCTCCACTTGCGGTTTGCGCTAGGAATAGTGCTACAAGAAAAACTAATAATAATTGCTTCCTTCTAATTGCCTCCATGTTGTTTTCCCTTCTTGTTTTGTTTGTAGGTAGTAATTTGTTACGATGAATATCTATTTATAGGCTTCTTGCTGTCTGAATTGAAAAAATTTCAATGCAGATAACATAAAATTTGACTAAGTATAGTACTTCCTAATATCTTCATCCCAATTTGAAAGAACTTTGATTGGATTTTTTCCACCCTTATCAATCCGAGGTGATTTTTTCTCCTTTTCTAGTATGCAACCATTTATATTTCTATGTAGTCTCTTTCTCAATATGTCTACATACAGGTGCATGTATATATATATATGCATTATGCAAAAATGCTTTAAAGAGAGAATCACTCTCTTTAATAAAAAAAAGGGATGCCCATCTAATTTTGAAGGGAAAATGTATTAACTTTTGTATGAAAATTTCTAGAAATGATCTATATCATGAGTAGATCACCTCCACCGAATTTTATCAAAAAGTTCAATTTGGAAGTGGGTGAGATGACCATCAAAAATTTCAACGGCCGAAATTACACGTAGATATCAATTTTTCATTACAACTAGCTCTAGATTGAATTTTTAGATAAAATTTCGTGGAAGTGATCTATTCATTGTATAGATCATCTCTTCAATTTTTCAAAACAAAATTCATCCTTTTACCCTTGCAAATGAGAATTCCTTATAAAAATTTCTTAATAACCTAACTGATACATATATGTGTGTACGTATTCCATAAACATGTATATAGAGTCCTAAAAATGTCCAGATTGTTGTTGGTATTTTCCTAACCATATATATACACCTATAAATACAAACATATCTATGTATACACATAGATCTCCGTATAAATCAGTGTTCTAAAAGGTGGGCTAGGCGGTGCCTAGGCGCCTCGATTAATGCCTAGGCAGGTGATTAGGTCCCGGGATAAAATAGGCGGATTTAGACGGGTTGGGTGGGTCTAGGCGGGAGTTAGGCGGGCTAGGCGGATAGACTTTTTTTTCCCCAGTTTTAAAGGAGGATAGACTTATTTTTTTTTTAATTTTTTTTCCAGTTTTAAAGGAGCAACCCATTTCTCTTTTTGTTAAAAAATTACCATTTAAAAAAATGGATACAATTTATTAACCATCATTAGCAAATTCATCTTTCATTCATCCGATTGAAACGAAATCTTAACTAGCAATTGCAATCGCTAGAAGACGTTCAAGAAGAGCGCTTTGACTAGTTATAAACACGTTATGTTACCTTACTTTCTTAATCTTATTTTTTTATTGTTACTTTTTATTTTTCACTAGCTTATTATTATTGTTGTTGTTGCATAAAATAAATTGATAATTTTATATAAATGTGATCCCGTGTTCAATTTTGTTTTGGACAATGAATCCAATGATTATGTTTCGATTGTTAATTGAACATTTGAACTTTTTTTTTATTTTTATTTGAGTATTATGTTTAGTTTGATGATTTTTCAGTACTTTATTTGTATATATAATTTTAGATATATTTAAAAAAACTGCCTAACGCTTGACTGCTTAGACCCTGACTAAGCGCTCTAGGCACTAGGCGCTAGGTCACCGCCCTAGGTCCGCCTAGCGCGTTTTAGAACTTTGGTATAGATGGGCATGTATATATAAATGAAACCTCAAATATGAAAATCTGACTACCTTGGCAGAAAGCTTTCTATTCTTATAGATTTCGTCCAATTTATATATATACATGCACACTCCGGCAACCCAAAAACCCAACCATCACCGTCGGATTAATGGACGAGTTCACTGATTGTATTGTTTATTAGGACTAGGGGTATTTTTTTCATGCACAAAAAGTTAGCTGTCAATTTAAAGACTTCTCCATCATTAGTTCTAAGGGGATATTGAAAAATAGGGCTTGCATGAAAAAAAATTCTGCCAAAGATTAAGGGAATAATATTTTTTTAAAATTAAGAGCTTATATTTGACCAAATTCCAAAAAGATTTCAATGTTAATTTTGCAGTAAATTTTTAAATTGTATTTTTTTTTATGAAATCATGCAAAATCAAGTTTGCACTGCATGTTTTTTAGCATATTATTATAAATAACTGCATGCAAAAGATTTTATTTGGAGCTAGTAGCCTCCAATAAATCCTAGTTATTAATGTATGTCTAGAATTTTAATAGTATAAATAAGTTATATTCCTTTGATGTAGTAATGAATCTTTTCTTCAATAAATCATAATTTTTAAGAATTATTTGTCTTTTCTTGTTAATTCAAGAGCCAGCTTGAAGACGATGCCTTTATTCATTTAACCTCACGCTTCCGCACTAGGCTATTGTAGAAACAAACAAAAACATCTCTCTCAAATTTGTGAGTTACTTGCCCAATCAGTTTCTATTTTAGAAAGACAATTTAGAAGCTGAATTAAGCATGTATGTTAATAAGTTTCTGTTGAAATTTAATGGGCGTCATTTTCCAATCAACAAAATCCTATTCACAGACAACACCCCCTTCTTTCATTTCTCTCTAATCTAATCAATTTTCTAAATAATTTTAAATATAATAATTTTAAATTTAAAAATCAATTTTTACTATATATATATATATTGAAGGATTACTAAATGAAATCTATAAAACAAGATTTATTGTGATTATGAAATTATTTACAAAAATATTTTATAATGAAAAATATATTTAAATCACATATTCGATGGGGTTGCACCGGTCATTTTAAGTGTTACACCATTTGCTGCACATCGTACTTATAAACTACAATATTTAAAGTCTTCAACTAGAAATATATATTCCTCATGCAAATGATCGAGATCGAGAAAGAGTTGGATATAATAGGTGAGTATTTAAGATTCTTCCTCCTTCCAGCCTCCATTATTGATTTTAAGATTTTTGCTCCATCCAGCCTCCATTATTGATTTTCACATTCTTGTAGGAAGTAAATAATTTCATCAGAATTTATATTTTTGAATAAAATTTATTTTATACCATGAATTTGAATAATATAGCTTTTTTATATAAGCCATGGATAATTCCATAACAAAACAATAAAAAAAGCCATGGATCTATAATTCCATAACATAGCTTTTTTAATACAAAACAATAATTCCATAACATAGCTTTTTTATATAAGCCATGGATCTATAACTATCATAAGAAATGATGGACAAAGGCCGACATATTACAAAATTGTTGACAAATAAAAATAAAATTTTAATTAGAAACATTTAAAAAAAAATAATAAACACTTAATTTGAAAACGAGAACGTATTGAAGATGCACTTGACTAATTCAATTGAAAATATGGTTAAATTAGTTATGCCTATGAACTAACCTTAAGCCTTACCAAACAATCTTTGACCTCAGGTCTGGTTATGACCATATATATTTAGTTAATCAAACATGAGATTACTCAATGGCATGTAGATCAATGGTGCTCAATAGGTTAGACAGTAATGCCTAATAAGGAAAAATACAAATAATATAATGGATTTATCTTCTTTGTAAAGTAGTTTGATTTTGTTTATAATGACAAATGTAAATTAATAGTGATTGTAATAAAGTTTGAGAAAGAGCCAAGGCAATCGGAATCGGTTGCTAGCAAAGTTATGTGAAAATGATCTTAGTTTCTTAAATGTGTTTCCTAAATGGAGAACGTATAACACTTCTCTAAACAAAGGGTGCGAAGCCTTAGGAACTCATTCTCATATAATGGCATATATAAAGAGAGGGTATAGTCAAGACTCAACCGGGTATTAATTTTTAATCCTTATCTCATAGCAAAGGGTGCGAAGATATTGATAAGAAATTTGTTAAGTAAAAGATAAAGCATTGTAAGCATTTGAGAACTAGGCAATTGACTTGTTTGAGAAAATGATCAACTAAAGAGTTAGTTCGAGAATCTAAACAATTCCTTTGTCTAAGATTGAAAAGTCTATTTAAAGATAAAGTCATCTTTGTATAGCTGTATACTAGATTGATAAATATACAATGAATCATTGATTAATGGTGTGGTGTTGTTTATGACATAAACTTAAAGATCCTCTTTGGTCACACCTTAAATAAGAAGATGATGAGTCTAAAACATCACATAAAGTGTGTAAAGCACTCACCATATCATTAAGATATCAAGGATTATAATATCAAATTTATGGTGACTCTATAAAAGCCAAGAACTCAATATTTCTATTTTATATAAAGAGGCAAATCTTTCATTGATTGGATGAACACAATCTTTCAAGAAATACACAAGTGTATTGTCTCTCCATTTATGCTTAAGAATTAGATATACTTGGCATAAAAAGTCAAATCATCATATGGGAATATCTTGTAAGATTATAAAATGGTTGATTAAATGGAGAAGAAGAGAGGTTCAACGATATCTAACAATACTAACCAATAAATTTTTTTTAAAAAAAAAAAACACACCAAGAAATAAAATCAAACTTACATAATAATCACATTGCAAACTTCATCCTTAAACGTAGCAAATTATTTATTCCAAAATAAATGTAGAGATAAGAATTATAGAAGCGCACTCCATTTCTTTCTCTAAGAACTATTAGAAGTTACAAGCAAAATAAAAATAAAATTAAGTCTAAGAAATATTTCCCTCTCTCATCTCTATTTAAAGTCCAAGGGCAGATAACCCTTTACCATAATCAAACTACCATTCTAAATAAAATAATACATTTTATGAGATATGATAGTTTTCTTAGCCAAACTTATCTCCTCAAATAAGCTATGGCTGGTTGAATAAAAGGAGGGAAGTGACATAAAGCAATAAGTATGGGTCATATTTTATTTTATTTTTAGGAGGTCTAAATCTCTCTCCTTAACCCTACAAATATATATATATATATATATAAAACTCGCACCCTCATGAGTTGAACCCTTGACCTCAAAAGTAAGGGTGAAAATTGCCTACCATTGGGTCAACCTCTCAAACTATGAGTTAGTTGCCCGATTAGTTTCTATGTTAGAAAGACAAATTGAGTTCCTAAATTTTAACTATATATATATTTGAAGCATACTAGACGAAATCTATAAAACACGATATATTGTGATTATGAAATTATTTACAAAAATATTTTATAGTGAAAAATATATTTAAATCACACATTCGATGGGGTTGTACCTGTCATTTTAAGTGTTACACTATTTGAGCACAACTTATAAACTAAAAGGTATTACAATTTGAGTAATATGCACTATCCGAAATAATTATTACCGTTTATGAAATGTGGAATTCTTCATATTGATAAAATGCCTACTTTTTTAGCTGGCATATATGGAAAATACCCTCAACTGCATGTCATTTTTTTTTCACTGTGCTATTGGTATACTATATTGTAAAACAAGAAAATTCTAGTCTTCAACTAGAAATATATATAGTCCTCACGCAAATGAGAACGAGAAAGAGTTGGAAAGGTGAGTATTTAAGAATCTTCCTCCTTCCAGCCTCAATTATTGATTTTCATATTCTTGTAGGAATTAAATAATTTCATCACAATCTATATATTAGAAGAAAATTTATTTTCCATCGTCAATTTTAATAATATACGTTGATTAGGTTGTGAAAATAAACAAGTACTTTTTTTTTTTACACAAAACAATAACTCCACAGCGCAACTTATTTTTTTTTAATATATAAACCATGAATCGTTGGCAAATAAAAATAATTCCACATCACAAGAAATGATGGACAAAAGCTAACATATTATAAAATTGTTTGCAAATAAAAATAAAATTTTAATTAAAAACATCCCAAAAAAATAATAAACTCTTAATTTATAAACAAGAAAGTATCTAAGATGCACTTGACTAATTCAACTGAAAGTATGGTTAAATTAATTTTGCCTATGACGGTGGATTATTTTTTTCTGAATGCACAAATTAAGTGTACGATCACATATATTTGGTTAATCAAACATGGGCTTACTCAATGGGCTGTATATCAATCGTGCTCAACAGGCTAGACAGAAATGCCTAATAATGAAAAATACATATAATTGATTTTATTTTTTATTTCATAAAATTTATGTTGTTAATGGGTAGAATAGTTTGTATTGTACATACTGAGTAGTATATATACAAATTCTGAACTCATCACTTGATAATTTATCAGGACGTGTTCGTGGTGACAAGTATAAACAATATACAACATACGAGGCGTTCTCTCTCTAGAATTTCACGCATACATTTACATACCATCTCCACCTTTTCTATTTAAAAACACTATCGCCAACCCAAATTTCTCTCTCTACTTTCAAACACTAGAGAGCGTTCAAATTTTCGTTCTATTATTAATATATACCCGCGTATATATATATGTTGAGTCCTCGTTTTATTTGAATTTTTATTTATTCATGGAGTTTAAAATGATAATCTTACATGTAAAGTTTGAGTCTCATCAACTAATAATTTAACATTTTACATGAATTATAGATTCCTACTATACATGATGAATTTATCAATTTAAAATTTTATATGCGAATCAAAACTCAAATCAAATAAGCATCGAAAATGTGGAATTCTTGCATAGAGGTGATATGTATAAGCATTCGAATCCATATATACCAGTTCAACCAACTTTTGTTGGCTAGCATTGTTATTGTTGTTGTCATCATCATCGTTTTTGTTTTTTAATATATAGCCGGTCAAGAAAAAGTTGTGAACTTTTCCTCCATGCGCATATATAATCACTTCTTGAATACTATTTCATTGAATTTATTTATTTTTATGGAAGCTATACATATGTAATAAACTCACACCATATTCCCTCTCATGATATTTGTGAAAATACAACAAACATGAAGTTTTGGTTAAACTATTGCCATATATATTCTCGGAAAAGAGTCAATTTTGATACATTTCATCTTGGACATTTTTTAGTAATGTAACAAGCTTACCCAAAAACATACAAATCTAGGCTTATTAAAAAGATTACAAAGTTTTTTTTAGAGATTTTTTAAAACAAACCAGTACAAAAGAAGTTTTACAAACATACATGACATGTTTTCAAAAGAAATTACAACACGTATAAACCTAACAACCACGCTTCCCTTGCGGCCGAACTGGCGTCCTCGGTATGACCGAGAAGAGAGTGAAGAGAATAACTGCGACGATGTGCAGCTGGTGGATGAGACATTGGGACCGGAACCCGAACCTTGTGGATCTATCCAACTGAATGAAAAGATGGCTCAACATGTTCAGAACCTGTGGATAACAAACCTTCTTTAAGGTGCAATAGCTGGCGATAAGCCTTATCATGCATCACTGGATTAGGAGTAGTGTGTCATAAGTAGGACCAATAATTCATGGCAGTACCGTAGAAGAAACGCAAATCACCCACGCGTACCGGGAATATCTAAGAAAGAAACATTATGTTAATACCAGATCTTGATAATAGGGAGAGAACTAAGAAAAGAAAACAAAAACAACCTCATCGTCTTGAATACCAGAGAATGAACACTCCACGAGGGTCGAAGCTGATCGTATCCTATACTCCATTATTATGCCACCAACATGGAAATGCATGACAGCAGGCAACACTGGCAAACGATGAGGAGCAAAAGGTCTTCCAGGGACTGAAGCAAAATGCTGGTCAACTGTAAATCTCTTAGCCGCCTCCTCCTGCCTTAATTCCGGAACATTATTCTGAAAATTAGCCCGTGGAGTATTGTGTGGCTGAGTCCCTCGTAGTGGTAGTCTGGCCATCATCCCGGAAGAAATTAGAATAACCAGCCAAATCAGCATTGAAGCCACTAAAAACCAAGATCCAAACCGGAGCCTCTGGATGTCCCAAACTCACACCTCCTAGAATATAACCTGATCCCAGAAAATTAGACAGGCTGGGACCTCTGTGAACCTGCTCCTCGGTGGCACCACCAACCCTGCCATCATCATGAGGAACTCTAACATTCTCGCGATTAGGCTCTTTAGCATGAACGGAATCATCTCATCAGGGACAACACAACATCCACAGAACTCGGCTGAGCAGGCTTCCCGTAATTGGGAAAATGCATTATCAACCACTCTTACCCCTAGATACAGTCCACATTACCCCCTAGGGTCGCAAATTGATCAAGTATAACCCGAGGTGTTGAATCGATCTCGTCATGATTTAGCATAGGGAATTTATAATAAAAAGCTCTAGTAATCTATATTCCCAAGCTAGGGTCTGATGACTTCTGCGACAATCTGGTTTGTCACACGACAAAGGCCTCTGAATATTGGTTTGTCGCACGAAAAAGCCTTCTGAGAACAGGTTTGTTGGACTACAAAGTTTCCGAAGCAGTTTCTAGTGTTTCGGGAGAGTTCTAGACTCAAAAAAATGCTTTTCCAATGGTTTTAGGATTCTTGCGGGGTCACGGATTGGGGTGTTTACACCCCTAGGGTCGCAAATTGATCAAGTATAACTCGAGGAGTTGAATCGATCTCCTCATCATTTAGAATAGGGAATTTCTACTAAAAAGCTCCAGTAATGTATATCCTCAAGCCAGGGTCTGACAATCGTCTGCCGAAATGGCATCAGGACGACGCATTATGATTGGAAGGAAATAAGGCTTAGTCAGAAAAGCCCCAGGAGAATGCTGCTGGAAGATCTACTTCAATTCCCGACGTTGAATGCAAAATCACACTCGTGCTTAAGCAAGTGTCAAGTCTAGGACACAAATCGTGCACCTCAAAACAAAGATGGCCATCGAACTCCAACCAGGGGGGCCCAAGTAACTTGCATAAAAAATGAATGATAAAGAAAGAAGTACAATATAGAAGACACAGTGACGATAGAAAATCCCATACGTAATCAGGAGTAAGCCCAGTAATATCGTAATAAAAGACTCCAGTTGCACTGGCGAAACAAGGAAAAGTGATAACCATTACATCGCTAAATACCCGTATAGTGATGAATGACGTAAATAATGAATTAGGACTGAAAATGCAAAAGGGGAATTTATGAGCAAAGTAAGCTAAACAAAAACAAAACCAGAATTTTTTGTCCACCCGGGTTGATATAACATCAAAAAATAAATAAACATTGAAAAATAAATAATAATAATAGTTATAAATAACTATTGAAAACATATATAACTAATTCTCATATATTTAATACTAGATCAACCTTGTACAATTAATTTATGTAAGTGTGATTAGCATGTATTTAATTAGAAATGTGTTTCTACCAAAAATGATAAATGGCTTAATGGTTAAATATATGATTCTATTCTAATTTACTTGAGAGCAAGACTTTGAATTATGTTGTAAACAATAATTTTTATCAAAATAGATACATCAGTAAATTACAGCATCGTGCAGTCCTTATGGGTATTTTCTTCTTAACTAGCAAATTAGTTTCTTAATCTTACCTAAGTGTCTCTGCGAACCTCTCATCGCTTGTGCGATGAATAGACTTGCTTTCGCTCAAGATTTGCAGTACGTGCTGTCGTGTACTTTATTAAATCTGCAATCTAAACGTTACAATTTATTTTCTATTTCCTTTGTTTTAAGATTGAGACTTTGATGTGGGTTTTTCTTTGTTTACAAATTTATTAATTTTCCTTAAGCGTCTTTATTGCTCTCCTGCCGCCTGTTTGATAGACAGGCTTGTTTTCTCTGAGGATTTGCAGCATGTGCCGATGACATGCACTTCACTGAATTTGCAGTCTAAATATTATTTTTCATTTCCTCTTTCTTCTTCTTCTTTTTTTTTGTTTGTTTGTTTGTTTGTAAGATTGTGAATTTGGTGTTTTTGATGTGGGTTTTTATTTGTTCACAAATTAATTGCTTTTACTTAAACGTCTCTGCCGCCCTTTGGCTTCCCGTCTCATGGACAAACTTGCTTTCACTTTTAATTCACATTATGTGCAAGACTTGTGCTTCATGACGTGGCTTTCACTGAATTAGCAACTCAAACAACATTATTCATTTTTATTTTTGAGATTGGGATTATATTGTTTTTTATGTTGCATTTTGTTTTATATACTAATTTATATGTTGGTTTAAGTTGTACTTGAAAGCTACAGCTACTAGTAGTAGTAATAATAGTATAGAATGAGGAGATGAAGGGAAGCAAATGATGATAAGGAAAGAGAAAAAATGATGGAAGATAGATTTCCCTGGAGAAAAGCCAGCAACTCCTTTACTGATACTATTAATTACCTGTCCATATGAAGAATTTCTCTACAGAGGTATAACTTCCAAGTCTTACACATTATTTATGCAAATTTTTGGGTGATTTTGACTTTAAGTACCGTTTGTTCATACATATTAAATGTTAGGTGCCAAAGTTTTGCATAATAGGTGTTTTGGTGCCGTTTTGGTGCCATTTGGACGGAATCTGTTAGTCAACGTGGTCAACCGTTAGCTCCGTTAATTTTTGACCCAATGGACCCAATTTACCCCTAGAAAAAGAATAAGCATACTGCTCTTGCTTAGGGTTAAAATGGTCAAAAATTAATGGAGCTAACGGCTGACCACGTTAACTAACGAATTCCATCCAAAATGGCACCTAAACACCTATTATGCAAAATTTTAGCATCCAACGTCTGATATACAAGAACAAACGGCACCTAAAGTCTAAATCACCCCAAATTTTTTGTGCAAACTCATGTAATATTATTTTAATAAACTGGCACGCCCAAATATTTAATGTGTTGTTTACTTTTTTTATTTAATATATTGGTGCCACAATTATTTTTATAAAAAGTTTGTAAATTTTTTTATACAATTTATAATCCTTAAAGTTTAAGCCAAATTCCAATTTCATCTAAAATTTGATTGTTTGCCTATTTTTGGGATGGATAATCCATCTTTTTAAAATAAAAACCCCGTACCACGTACACAAAGTTTCCATTGAAAAATGGACGAAACATCTAATTTTGGACGAAATGGAAGCGGCTCAAGCTTTGAGGACCAAAGTGAGACAAATGAAAAGAAGACAAACAAAGTATAGTGATGTAAAAAGTCCGTTAATATTTTTTTTAACGGTTAGGATTGCTAATACCAAAACACTATTTGGTTTTTGGTATTAGCAGTGGAGCTTAGAGCAGATATTGTATACACAGTGGCAAATATAAGTGGGCAGCTAAGTGCAAGCTTAGGAGTGGTGGAATTAGCTGTGGCATATGTATATAAATTTGTGGACAAAACGAGTACCGAATGCATTGCAAAATTGTAGTATCACCAAACGTACAAACATCTAATGCACTTCAGTACTCATTTTGTAAGAAAGTGTTTGTACATATATCTTTTTCTGATGTTTGTATTAGAGTGGTATATCATGTTTTAAATGATAAGAACAAGAACATAATGCACTACTTGCTTTGACAATATCATTTTCCATTGAATTAAGATAAATTACTAAAATTGGGGATAAAAAATTTGTAGGTATGGTTATAGGGAGAGATCTATTAGGGAAGAAGAACAATGTAATATCAGTGATTGGAGATGGAACTATAACTGTTGGACAAGTAACGTGATCCTGGATCGTACTCCTGAACAAATGACGCGTAGGTTCCTACTTCATCAAGTGTTAACTGTTCAGACCTTGACCTAAATGAAAGCTTTTTTTCACGAGGTTAATGTATTTTTTAATTCAAATGGTACACTTCAAAATATCTACATACACTTAAAATGTACTATAAGAAATATTATTTATTTATCTTTCAATATTGTTGCTCAACAAGAATATTATAAATGCCCAAAGCCCCCTAATGGTATTTGACAACTTGATGGGATCTGATGTAGTGCTTAATTAGTAAACAATGATCAATATACTTTCTTTTCTTTTTTTCCTAGAATTTAACGTTGCAAATATTACTTTAAGCTATTTAATTCCTGATAACCCATTTTTTATGTTTTAGAAATGAATGGAGGGGAATGAAGGTTGAGCAAGCAAGATAATTACAATGCGCTTATTTTTGGAAAAAAAAATTAGAAGATAGAGACAATGATTTTATTTGCTTTGTACTATGTTGTATGAACCCTTTTATAATTTTGAATTGATTTTGAATAATATGATATGTTCCATAGTAGATAATACTTTTGGATGTTGGATTTTGGTTTGGTTTGTACTATGTAATGGATATTATTTAGTTAATGTTATTCAATTTTGAATTATTCATGTTCAATTGGTTTGTTGTAATTAAAATTTTAATAATAATAGTATTCAAATATCAGTCGGACAAGGCAGCATTGCTATGACGTTGTTTAAAACTTTTTGTGACAGCTAATGTAAGCTGTCATAAACAGGGTATAACACTTTTTATGATGGGTAATAAGCTGTCACAAATAGGGTACATGTTTGTTTGTAATGAGAAAAAGCCGTCACAAATACTTGGATTTGTGGCAAACAAAGCTACGTTTTTGTGATGGTTGTTGTTGCCACAATAACAATATAAGTAGCGCTTCAAGCCGTCACAAATAGTCCGTGACAATAGAGTGACAAAAATGACAATTTTTTATAACACCGAAAAAATCGTCACAAATCCATCATAAAAGGTATTAGTGACGGGAATTTGCTGCCACCATGTTTTTGAGACCCACCTACCTTTTTAATGCTTCGAAAACCGTCGCAAAGTCGTCACAAAAGAACATTTGTGACGGATTTTAATCATTTGTGAATGTTTTTTCACTCGTCGCAAAACACCCTTTTTCTTGTTATATATACGGCGAGTGCTCATTTCATTCAACTTTTTATTTATTCTTGGACTCTAAAATAATAATTTCACATGCAAAAGTTTGATTCTCATCAATTAATGATTTAACATCTTTACATGAATTATAAAAAGGTCATACTGTATGAATTTATCAATTTAAAATTTTATATACGAATCAAAACTCAATCAAATGATCATCGAAAATGGAGGAGAGATTATATTCCGTGGGTTCACTTTTGATGATAGCATGTGGCATTGTTGACGTGGTTGTCACAGTTTCATTGAATATTTTCTCGGATCGAGGGCGTATAGATAAAGATGTTACAATAAGTGCCACTAATTGTTGTTAATATACGTGGTAATTCAAAACCTGCTGTCAATTAATTTCGAAAGCTTTGGACTAACTTTACTAACAACTAGATGATATCGCACATGCGACAAGTGTGCATATACATCTATCATCTATTTTAAAATGATTTAAGTAATAAATAATGTAGTTATTTAATGGTTGAATGTTTCTTATTTTAGATCAAGTGCTGCCTATATATTTTGACCTAGAGGTTGAGGTATTCCAGCCTTGAAGCATCATTTGTTATTTAAAAAAATAATATAAATACATGGACATACTTATATATACCAAAAATCAGTGTCATAATTGTTAAGAATCATTTGCCTTTTAATATACATATATATATATATCAAAAATAAAAATATGTAAATACCAACATATATATTCTGAACAAATACAGAAAAATAAAACATGCTAAAAAAACTGAAAAACATTGTATGGTTTCATCTTGGTTTTGTGTTTTAAAAATTGCGTACTGAATGTACCAAAATTTGAAATTTTTGAATATCATGTATTTTTTTAAAGAACAAGCGAGAATCAGGAGATCGATGGGGGACGTCACAGAGATTGTAGCCTGAAACTTTTAATTTTAACAAAAGTTGAATACCAACCAAACCAATTTATTGTCATGGGATTTTTAATCACATAAAGAACATATATATACGTAACTATATAAACTTAATTTAGTATTATTTTGATCGCATGTTCGCATTTTTTGGAAATTATTGTCAAGATACCGATTAGGTGGTTTTATTGTCAAACAAATTAAATATAATACTTGTCAAAGTATTAAAATATGTAAAATTACGCTATACAACTTTTACAATATAACTGTACAATAATTTTTCTTAAAAGCGTTATTCCAATGTAATTAAATCGGTATAAGGTTATATTAACATTGTGATTTAACTCCAATGATGAAGTGTTAGGTGTGCCATGCAGTAAAATGCATTTTTTTTTTGTTTCTCAAGTAGTAAATTAATTTCTATGTAAGCAGTTAATTAGTACATATTTAACTAATTAATTTTTGGATTTGTGCTCGCATACCACAACTCTTTTTTTTTCATAATTAATCTCTTTTTTGATATATATATATATATATAGAGAGAGAGAGAGAGAAGTGGATGTTAAAAGTGTTACAAATAGCGGAGATTTCTTCTATTTATTTAATCGACACACTTTTACTTCCAAGCAATGTTATTGAGACAAAGCGGAAGCCCAAATGGCTTAGATATCATGACCATGTGATTTGAGGTTAAGATCTTTAGGACTTTGGTAGGGGGATTTTTCACGATCATCAAACGCTAAAACTTCGGGATAATCGCGTTGTCTTGCTCATATATTATAAAAGCTCGTTTTATTGAACCGTACTTGTTGCTCGATAACATTAGCACATTTTCCATGTCTTGGTCACTATACAACAATAATGGTCTCACCAACAAGGTTGCTAGTATCCAATCCTGCAACAAAATTATCCAAATAATTGCTTTCAAATTTATTAGCTTGAAAATAATTTTATATACGATGAGTTTTGAGCTAATCAAATATCATAATTTATGCTTGATTTACCTCAACAGGGCTGAGCTGAAACAATTTTGCTCTCAAGTATTGGGGCCCAAAGACGAATGTAGTTGGAGGGTTATTAGGCCCATCACCATATATAAAGGTATTGTCCGGTTCAAAAAGATTTTGTGTCAAGGTTCGCTTCAAAATGTAACCAAAAATATTTCTTAAGCTAAAGTTATTTTAATTTAATAAATGAAAAAAAAAATCATAATGAATTATATAGTGATACATTTACAGATCTACTTACCTGACCAATTTTTATTACATTTATCAACATGAAATGACCACTTAAATATAGATAAGGACTGAAGATTCTAACCGGTGCGTATTCATTATATCATCTGCGTTAAAAGAATAAATTACACCAAAATTCTGAACGTATCGTTACTCTTAACAAAAATAAATTAAAATTTAACACTTACATTTTGATCGAGCGTGGTTACGTTGTAACTTGATCCGGGCATTACAGCAGTAACAAAAACAGCACGCCACAGAGACTTTTTCAGGAAAAAATTTCGTACATTGAGAGATAGCGAACCCAGCAAAACTGTGACCCACAAGTACGACTTTATCATGGGGAGGAATAGAACCCAGCAAAACTATATGCCCTTAGTAAGGGCACTAGTTTGAACCAAGACCAGGCTCCAAGGCATGCACCGTGGACTAGCACAAAGTGCTCGCTGGGCGGCCGTGGTGGTTTTGCCGTCTCGGCTGCTATATTTTCTCTCACTGTTTGCAAAAGGAATAGTGCTACTAGAGATCTTTTTTTTTTTTTTTGTCAAAGTGACTACGGGAAAAGTGGGGAAAGTGGGAGACAAATTTAAAGTGGACAATGATGGGCTTTATTTATTTTTTCATAAATGGGGCTAAGATGAATACAGAGCGGGGATCTCTCTCTCTCTCAAACAAAAAAATGGCTTGCACAAAGCAAACAGCTTCGGTAAGGCCCCGAGGAAGCAATTGGCAACAAAATCATACAATTAAACACCAACAAATATCAAAATTTTGAGCAGTTCACAAGGAAAAAAATGCAATCAGAAACTCTTCAGCAAACTCAGCCACAAAAGTTTTTTCATAAAGCCTTAAACAAAAGAAGTCAAAATAACATACTCAGGCCATTATATTTGTAATCATCGCATTCAATTTGCAAAGTGACGTTGGACTTGGTACATAATTGAAGCTTAAAATTGGTTGCAAAAGATTTTTTTATTAATAGTGACACTCATAAAACGTTGTTGCTTGGTATATGGCCAGTTGGCTTCCATTTTATAGACCCCTGCAATTGAGGAAATGCTTTGAGACGGGGAAGGAGAAAAATAGGGAAAGAGATGAAGGGGAAGGGGTAAGGGATCATCTGTATTCATTATTGCAGATAGACTGCATATTGAAGTGTGATTATAGAGGTATTTCATTCTTAATTCAAATTCTATTTCTTCCTCGTTTGCATCCTATGGGACAACAATGGATTTTGCTACCTTTATAACCTAGCCCAGTCTTTTCTAATATTCATTGCAGTCAAAACGGCTAATCTTCTATTACTAAATCCATTTGACGCAATACTCTTACTTGTACCAGAAAACCCTCTTCAACTGTTCATTTTTTACACTTGACTGTTATGTACAAATCAGTTAAAAGTTGAACTATTCTTTAGGCCATTATATTTGAATTCTTCACAATTGCAGTGCCTAGTTGTTAGCCCAATCATTTCTGTGCATATCATCGTTACAGTGACTAGTTACCACTACTGTGTATATATATAGCCTATACTCAGGCCAAGGATCATAACTTCTTGAAGCTATAATCTAGATACAAAAGAAAAGGGGGAAATGTATGTTGTAAACAAGCTCAAATGAAATAAAAATTATCACAATGCAACACACACATATATATATACACAGCAGTAACACACAGCAGCAACAACACAACAATAGATCAAGGCCTGTTGATTTTACATATATAATCGTATATACACACATATAAAGAGAGGGCAACCGAACTTGGCTTAAGGAGAAACGGCAGAGATTCGGAGAAGAGATGTGCGGACGGCGGAGATTCGGAGGAGGAGCAAGTGTGTGTGTGTGAGAGAGAGAGCGCTCTGAAATTGGGGTAATCGTGCAAGAGGGCTTGCGAGAATATAAAAAATTGGGGGAGAAGGGTTTAATTTATACCATTACCTTAGGCAACGTAGTTATTTAACCTATGTCGCCAAAGTTAAACTGAAATTTCTTTTGGGCGACGTACCTATATCTTCTACGTCGCCTAAGTTAATTTGAAAATTTTCAATTATTTAAAATTTTCATTAAAATTTGAGAGGGAAAAAACTTTTAGGCAACGTAATATATTTATATGTCGCCTAGGTTATTTTTAAGCGACGTACTAATTATATTTACGTCGCCCGAGTTAATACTAGGCAACGTAGAAGTACGTTGCCGAAGTTATTCTTAAGCGACGTACTAATCAAATGTATGTCACCTAAGATAATCTTAGGTGACATAGTTACAATTTATACGTCGCTTAAGGTTGTTTTAAAAAAAATTAAATAATTTTTAAGTTAATGTTAGTTTAATAAATGAATTACATAATTAAATATTTTACAATAATCATTTCATTAAGGTAAACTAAAATTTCCCAACTGCTTTCCTATATATTTTAATTCCAATTTCATTAAGGTAAACTATAATCATTTGCAACAACAAAATTTAAATAATTTACAACAATCAATTACTTGAATCATTTCATTTAATTAATAGCATTTATAGCAACCTCAATCGGAGTCATTGTCATCATCATCATGATCCTCATCTTCATCCTCATCGCTGATATATAGATCATTATTAAACCCTTCAGCATCATTGGAGTCTTCATCCTCGTCATAATCATCATCCTCATCTTCATTTTCATTTTCATATACGGGAATATTTACAAACAGTACTGGGCCTAGGTTGATAAATAACTTTGATATAGGAAGACATATCGCATCCGACTCTTAATAGGGTTCATCTACTTCATACAGTGGAGTGGCCGTATCGTTCCTTGCAAGTGTAGCCTCACTAAACGTACCTCTGTGTGCTATATGGTTGACGACTTTCCAACCCTCACCGGCCAACGGATCATCTATATAGAACACATGGCTTGCCATCATGGCAAGAATAAATGGAAAGTCGTCGTACCAACTGCTATTCGTGTTCACGGAAGCAAGACCACGATTATACAGTACGCTGACGCGCCGAAAATAATTCCGTGCTTAGGTACCCAAGTGTAGGTTGTCAAGTTATAATACTTGGTAAGTACAAGTGTCAAACCACAAGGATAGTCGGAAAGAAAATCTGGTGATTACGTGTCCAAGGCTTTGTTAAGAAAATTTAATTGGTTGATTTTAAAGTCTTGCAATAAAAATTAAAGTGATGTAACAATACATGAGAAAAGGCTAAGGCATTATAGAATTCATTTGTTTCGCAAAGTTACATATAATCAACCTCATTCAAAGTTCTCAATGCAATTCTTAAGTGTTGACTATTTTACCCATTTATAAGCAAAAGGGTGTGGAGCAAAAATGACCCATTCCCATATAAATGTCATATAAAGAAATGGTGTAAGCAAAACTCAACACAAGTGTATCTCTCACTTTTGTCTTGTAACAAAGGGTGTGAAGCAAGTGCAACCCATTCCGATATAATGTTCAACCAAAATACAAACTTGAGATACACTAAAAGAAAAGGCATAAATTTAAGCTAGAGATTTGAGAACTCATTGTTAGTTTCGCCTAAGCAATTGACTTGATTATGAAAATAGCCAATTACAAAGAGTTTAGCTCAATAAATCATAACATTTCATTTGTATAAGATTAAGAGGTCTAGGTAAAGGTCAAACCGTCCTATATAGGCATATTTGATAAATACAAATTGAATCTTTATAATGATTAGTGAAGTTGTTTGTGACATAAATTTAAAAGATCCTCTTTGGCAACACTTTAACTAAAAAGATGACGAGTCTTAAAATCACATAAAGTGTAGAAAGCATTCAACGTATCATTAAAGTATTCAAGGATTGGAATCTCAAATTTATGGTGTTTCCATAAATATTCAAAGACTTATCATACTTGGCATTGAAAAGTACCTTATTCATGAAAGGAATGGATATAGGCTAGTAAGAAATACACAAATGTGTCATCTCCTCATTAATGCTCAAGATCTATGTATACGAGGCATACAAAGTGAAATCATCATATGAAAATTATCTTACTAGCTCATGAATGGTTGATAAAATAGAGAAGATGAAGGATTCAAGAAGTATTTAACAATACTAACAATGGCATGAGAATTGAACTTGCATAATTAATGCATTACAAATTTCATCTTTTAGCCTTAGCAAATAAATTTACTCCATAATAATTGCAGAGACAATAATTATAGAAGTGAACTCCATTTCTCTCTCTAAAACTATTACAAGCTCTCTATAAATTGAGAAATGAGAAGTAATAAAAAAATGTCTCTCCAATACAACAATGAACACTATAAATAGGACCGTTGTGTTGGATGTTAAAAATAAAGAATGCTTTTTTTTCATGAATAAATCCACTATCTTGGATGCCTTTGGTCACATAGAAAATTCACTTTCTTGGATACCCTTTGTCCCATGAAAAATTCCACCATCTTAAGATGTCCTTTTGTATTAAATACAATATTTCTTAAAATCTAAAGACACCAAAATAAACACAAAATGTTCCTTTTCAAGCATTGTTAAATACAAAACTGGTACGAGACTTATCGCGAAATAAGTTGGCAAACCACATAGTTTTAGAGAAATAAACGCAGCAAAGAACTCCGAAAATGAGCTTATAAATGACAATATTATGCGTTTATCAGTTGCCGGGAACAGCAGGGTCGGTGTTGTACCACTTACACTTGAACAACATAACTTGCATGCGTTTTGCATAAGTTAGTTCGACAACTTATTGTAGAATCCCGTAGTATGTTAGATCACCGACCACGTATATCACTTTATTATTCCGAGTCTTTTGAATCCGGTCTAGATGCTCAGTAACAAATTTGACACCGTTCACCTTGCACTGAGAGAAAATGGTGCACAACATAGGCTGAGATGCAATAATTTATATATCCCGGCTGTATTTAGGATCATGTATTTGTAGTAGATGGAGCATCTGCATAATAATATATGTGGAACATCAGTGAAATGTAAATATGCATGTGACAAGTGAAAGTAAGTTAAGGCTGAATATTTATCCATCTGGGAGGTGGTGAAGAAACGACGCGACACGATCATGATCAGTGCCATGTGGAGTTATTTCCACAAATTGTCGGCAGTGAGTCTCTATATACCATTCTGCTTCTGTATAGTTTAGCATCACACACTAGTGAGCCGTTACAATTTGTGGGTTACTAAGACGGGTGATCTTGATGCAACCTTTAGGCTTGACAAGGTGGGAGACAACGAAAATGTTCTACTGAGGTGAATCGGGTATGATTTCATCACTCACGTTAAGATCATACAGATAGTTATTGATGAAAGTCACACACTCGTGCATGATGTTCCGCTCAGCAATACACCCCTTTTGGTAACGCTTGTTTCCAACATCTTTCTTGTATTCTCTAAGCTGCCTGTAAGATTGCACAGTTATATAGTACAAATGTATACAATTAAAGACAATTATATATAGTATCCTAAAATCTGAAATCATACTTTTCACTGAAAAGCATCCAGGTATAATGCACGGGACCTGTGAGTAGGACTTGTTCGGGTAGGTGGATGTAGAGATGGACCATGATGGTAAAGAAAGCTTGCGGAAAGATCATTTCCAGCTTACATAGGATCATGACAATATCGGTCTGCAACTGACGGACATCTGATTTCTTCAGCTCCCGAGCACAAATTATCTAGAAGAATTTGTAAAACTCTAATAGCAAGTCGGTGACGCCCCTTCCCAAATATGGTTGGATAACTTCAGGAAGAACACGCTGAAGCATGACATGGTAACCGTTAGTCTTTAATTCAAAAAACTTTTGATTAAACGGTTTGATCTTACTATTTAGGCTTCCCGCATAACCTCTTGGATACTTAACAGTTGCAATTCGATCAAATACGTCCCTCTGATCCCTAAGACGAACTTTGTAATCCACCTGAGGTAGTGTCACTTTTCTTGACGGCCTTGTCTTTGGCCAAAGATTCCTGCGTACGCCCATTTCCTTTAAAGTTAATTAAGATTTTGCATCGTCCTTGGTCTTTCCATCGAGACATATAACAATGCCCAAGATGTTGTCGCATACATTTTTTTCGATGTGCATGACATCTAATGCACGTCTCACACTTGATGATGTCCAGTAAGGCAGCTCCCAAAATATACTGACATGAGTCCAACACAATCTCTTTTTAGCTACCTGGCATTAAGTACAACACAACTTATCAATTAAAATATCACAAATTAACTTATTACAATATTACAACTAATGTTAGCTTGAGCTGTATCTGTTTGAAATCTGGATGCAGATGCAAAGAATTCTAAGGGTAATAATGCCTTTTGGTAGCTTCCAGAACGTGAAGTGCAGACTTTTTTTTGTGGGGCGGGTCTGAGCTTTGGCTCCCCATTAAACCTTTTCGGTAGCCTTCAATAAAGGTGATCTTTGGTTAACCATTTACACGCGCCCTGGTACGATATCCTTCCGTTATTGTGAACCGCAACAAATCGTCCAAACATATGGGACATGCGTTGTACTTTTTTGTCTGAATGCCTCCCAACATCCCTAATCTTGAAAAGTTGTTGATGGTCTACATAACGGCTGCCATCATGTTGAATGCCACTTCATCGTATCGATCCCAAGTCGAAACCCTCGTCTCCCACAACATATTAAGCTCATCGATCAGCGGTCTCATAAACACATTCAGAGTCTTTACCAGATTCTTGGGGCTGGATATTAGCAACACTAGAATGTTAAACTCCTTCTTCATACACAACGAACGCGGCAAATTATAAGGCATTGCAATAACAGGCCAGCGGCAGTAGGGAACCGATATAGTAGAGTAAGGACTGAATTTGTCTGACGCTAGAGCAAAACACATGTTTCTAATGTCGGCGAAAAATTACGGTTGCGACCTGTAATATGATGAGACAAATTTCTTAATATGGAAATAATTAAATTAACAGTTTAGTAAATTGTATGTGCACGAACTGTAAATATATACGTCACCTGTCGAAATCCTTCCATGCTTCTCCATCCGCTGGGTGTCTAAGTTATTCAATATCTTCTCTTCTTTCCTCATGCTCCCGCATTTCCTTTGTAGTCTATTTACAACTATACAGATGCTGCAACCTCGGTGCCAAAGGGAGGTATCGAACCGTCTTCCAAGCAATTCGTTTGCCATCGCATGTATCTTCTTCTTCCCATCTCGACTCACTGCAAATGGGACATTGATCTAGATCTTTACCTTTTTGTAAAACAAGTAGCAGTCGTAGTAACACCCGTGGATGACCTCATAACCCATGTCGATCTTTTTTAGGGCCTTTTTACAGTTTTGTATGAGTCGGGGTACTTGTTCCTTTCGGGCAACATATAATTAATTTTAGCAGCCCACTTATTGAAAATCGTGTCTACCATAATGCAACTCTGCTTCAACTGCAGTGATCTAAGCATTGCAGCCAACGCCGTGACTTGACTACCCTCGTACAGTGGAGTCACTACTTCATCTAAGAGACACTAATATGACATCAAATTTTCTTTGGAGACAGCGTCGGCATGAAATACATTGTCAACGCCAACGAGATCATACGATTCACGAAAGGGAAAAACATCTTGTACGAAGTCCACGGTCTGGTTACTCGAAGACACCCGGTTCTGTTCTACTTGCAACTGCAGTTGCCATTGCGAAGGTGTTTCTGGAATTTCACCGTGTAGGTTCCATACTATATATGACTCCATTATACCTACATTGGTCAAATGGATGTACATTTCATCCAATGTCACCTGTTGGCCCATGTTGAAACATCTTTTATAAGGACATGGATACAATCCAATCGAATTGTTGCCATTTTCTCGTAAATACTCTAAGAACTCCATTACCCCCAGAATGAATTCTGTTGAATCTCTTTAGCATTTCATCCAGTTCTTATTTATCTTTGATCACTGTCATATGACAAATAATTACAAACTAAAAAATTACCAACAACTAACAATAATACTTACATAGAGATCAAATAGGAGTAAATACTAACAACAATACTATATCTTTAACACCAAATACACGTCTTCCGCACTAAACACAATATCTATATAAAGTAAAAAATTAGTTAAAAAATTAATATTAATAAGAGATAAAGAACCTAAAGATCAAACAAGCCTTTAATGAGGGAAATGATGTTGATTTTCACTTTCAAAATCGACAAAATCGCCCAAATTAACTCTAAAATACATCAACCCCAAAAATGGAGGAGCTACTACTATTATGAAGATGACATATTCTTAGGCGACATATAAACTATAAGTACTAACCCAAAGATTATATAGGGGCAACAACTAATAACAATAATATATCTTCAACACCACTTTTCTACACTAAACAAAATATCTATATAAATAAAAAAAATAGTAAAAAATTAATATTAATAAGAGATAGAATACCTAAAGGTCAAACAAGCTTTTAATGAAGGCAATGATGTTGATTTTTACCTTCAAAATCACCAAAACTGCCAAAACTACAATATTTATATAACCATAAAAATTAGTAAAAATTTAATATTAATAAGAGATAGAGTACCTAAAGATCAAACAAGCCTTTAATGAGGGAAATAATGTTGATTTTCATTTTCAAAATCGCCAAAATTGCCCAAACATAACTCTAAAACACATTAACCTCGAAAATGGAGGAGCTACTGTTGTTATGAAGATGACAAGTTCTTAGGCAACATAGAAACTATACATACGTCGTCTAAGTACACTCTCAAGCGACATAATTATACATCCTACATTGCATAAATGGTTAGTCAAACCCAATTGACCACCGCTTAAAAGTGTCGATGGTCAACAGTTTTTAGGCTACGCGTGCATTTGATTACGTCACCTAAGAATATCTAGGGCGGCGAAAGAAATACGTACGTCGCCTAAGAGTTTCTAGGGCGACATGTCATTAATACGTCCCCTAGGTTAATCTTAGGCAATGTCGTATGTTGCTTACGTTGCTCAAGAGCCATGTTGGTGTAGTGGTTTGTTGTAGTGCATGCATGTAATTATGTAAAGGTGGTGCAAGAGAGGTTTGACCGTAAGGGTTATTTAAAGTAACCTGCTTCGACGTGATTCTAATCAATAACAATTTTATACGAGCTACATTAGAGTTTAGTCAAATTCACCCCAAACTCCGCAGCCTTTGTAATGGCTAGCTGCCCAGATATCTTCTCCTATTAAAGTAATTGCCATTTATTTTTGGCTGTGGTACCACATTGTCACTTAAAGTATATGACATATTAATTTTGTATAATGAGTTATGGAGGTAGAATTTTGTAAATTAAGCGGCCACCCCAGAGGTTTTAGACTTGGCCAACTAAATACACCTTCCACATATGGTAATTGCTAAATTCACTCCAAAAGTATTTTGAAAAACTGTGAAGCTTGATAAGGGCATCATGAACTTTTTTTCCGCACCATCATATACATGTATTATGGTGGTTGTATCATTTTATTTAAATTATAGTACATATGGTGGCAAGGGTAAAATTTTGTGATGCCTTGTACTCTGATTGTCAATACATTAGATTAATGAATAAATAATTATTTTGAGTTCCTGTTATTTTATATATTAACCAATCAGTTAGATGATCTTGCTAACCAACCAACAAATCTGGATTGCAATTTTTACCCTACCCAAGTTGAAATTGTCAAGCTAACGTTGATTTTACAACCATTTTAGTGCAGGGACATAGTTGAAATTTTGCTGGTTATCGGATATAAAGGAAATGCCAAACAAAGCATAATGATCAAGCATGGAATAAACCTACGGGCTCTTAGAGTACGGTGCCTAACGGGCTAGAGATAGTAGACCTGTTGTTAAAATCAATCGAACTTCGCTCATAGCGGTAGAATTTAGACTCTCAACCACTATGTTAAATATTAATTTTAACAATTTTTTTGAGAAAGAATTAATTATAGTTGAATTGCGCACGTATTAGTATTACACACAGACAAAACCCTAGTAAAGAATATAAGTATTTAAGACCGTTATAACACAAAATAAAAAAGGTTCAAAATCATACTTAGAATGAAAGGGATGATTAAAACTTTTGCCTTCTCAATGTCAAAAACAAGCTTTAATCGATTTCCCTCATTGTATTCTATCTTTCACGATTTCATCTTGATATTTCGTTAATCAAGGTTCTTTGATTGACTTCTCGATTCTCAATTTTTGAAACCTTGGATCTTTTAATCTCTTCACTTCGATTGGCTCATGTTGAAAGAGTTTGTTTTTGGTCTGCGAAAGTTAAACCCTAAACAACATTGCTATGTCGATTTTG